>JAJJMA010036832.1:0-14408 GCA_023529015.1 Papaver nudicaule
TTCGATAAGAGGAGTTGTTGCTCACATATGACCTACATCCATGAGGACTGCTTTAATGAGAAGTTCGAGAAATATCATGGTATGTATGGGGATTGTATGCGCCTTCTGAACGGATTTTAAAGGGAAATGATCCCATCACGCTAAATGTATTTCAGGAAAATATTTCACCTGAATAAGTAAAATGTTATATGGTAATTCTATTCTGTTTTAATAATAAAATTGACTCATTATAAGCAAAGTATATATAAAATTCGAAATTTATATGAGACTAACTTCTATGTGAATCATGTGATCATCATCTCTGATATTTAGACATCTTCAAATTCACTGAAACCGTCTCTTGGCACATACATATATCTGGAATTACCACATGAGTCAGGCCTCGATGACCCTTACAGAGTTCATTGATCAGTTAGGTTTGGCCAAGAGATACACATTTCACAAATCCAAGGAATCGAAGCGATGTTGGACAATATCCAACACTAATTTAACTTAAGCCATTGGTCCATCACTGAGCACTCCATCCCTATGATTTTTTGGCCTTTGTACAGTGATGACCTATATATATGTGATATCATGACAACACGCAAGAATATCCATATCCATTCTTACAAAAACACAACTCTTGTGTCTTAATCATCGTTCATGGTCAGTCTGAGTGGCCGAGTTTGATGCCAAATCCAAAATCAAGTCGATTGTATTCAAAATCGACAGATCTGTTTAGAAACTGAACTTCTCTACAGAGAAATCAAGCCTGATGGGGAGGATGGGTTTTGGGTTCAAATGGAGAAATTGGATTCTATCTTGTATTTCTCATGCCCATTTCTCCATCTTGGTTAATGGATCCTCCGGTTCAAAATTTAGAAGTTCCAGGGGCCTTAGGCAGGGAGATCCCTTATCTCCTTTCCTTTTCACCTTAGTGATGGAAGGATTTTGCAAAATGATTTCTAAGGCTGAGGAGCATGAGCTTATCACTGGATTTCGGGTGTCGTCAAATGGACCATCAGTTTCTCACTTACTCTTTGCCGACGACACTCTCATATTCAGCGCGGATAAGGCACAAAACATTTATACTATTCGTGCAATTCTAACTTGTTTCGAGCTTGTTTCAGGTTTACTAATTAATCTTTCTAAAAGCACAGCTATCAGCATTGGTCGGACTATCCAGAATGATCTTGTGGAAGATGCTCTTGGATGTTGCCGTGAGGAGCTGCCTTTCAAATATTTGGGAATGCCGGCAGGATCTCAATACAGGTGTAAGAAGATATGGGACCCAGTGATAGAAAATGTGGAGAAAAGATTAGCCGGCTGGAAAAGGATATACCTCTCATATGGTGGAAGAATAGTCTTAATAAAGAGTGTTCTTTGTTCACTGGCAATCTATCTTATGTCTGCTTTTGCTATTCCTCCTCCGGTAGCAAAGAAAATTCGAAGTATCATGATAAAATTCTTATGGGGTGTAAGTGACGGCAGAAATAAAATTGCTCTTGTGGCTTGGGACAAAATTTGCCTAAGTAAAAAGAAGGAGGGTTGGGGATCAAAGTTTTATCTGTCATGAATGATGCACTCCTATGTAAATGGCTTTGGCGTTTTTCGACAGAAACCGAAGCCCTATGGCGGCGAATTATATTCGACAAGTATGGTTGTGACAAGAATGAATGGGACGCTAAACAAACAACATTGCCGTATGGGATGAGTCTGTGGAGGGGAATTTGTAACAGAATGGTCAAGTTCAAACATGGGATCATTAACAAAGTGGGGGATGGAAGGAGAACAAAATTCTGGACGGACAGATGGGTTGGAAACGAAGTTTTAAAAGATCGATTTCCTAGACTATTCAATATCTCTAAGAAACAAGAAGGTTGGGTCAGGGACTTAGCTACCTTTAGCAGTGTCTCGAGAAATGGGTGGGATTTGGATCTTAGAAGGCGCAGGCTGACTGACGAAGAATCTGACGATCTAGCCGCTCTTTATCACCTGCTTGATGGCATCATCTTAAATTCTACCGTAGACACCAGATCTTGGAGATGGTATCCAAAAGGGGAGTTTTCAGTTCAGTCATGCTACAAGGGGCTACAGCAAACTTCAGGTATTGTTTTTCCTTATACAAAAGTTTGGAATACAAGAGTTCCTTCAAAAGTTGCATTTTTCGTGTGGCTCATTCATCATGGAGCCATCCAAACTCAAGACAATCTCGCTAAAAGGGGATGGGTCGGGGCTAATAGATGCATCTTTTGCAAGAAAGAAGCCGAAACCATTAATCACCTGTTTATGCACTGTCATATCATCAGTCAGGTTTGGATGTCTTTCATGCATGATTTCACACGGGACTGGGTATCAAACAACAATATCACTGATCTCTTCTTAGGTTACTGGACGCAAGGGCTTAACGAGACTGGTTTAATATTGTGGGAACTTCTACCTTTTGCTTTTGTCTGGAGTGTGTGGAAACAAAGAAATGCTTGCACTTTTGAGGAGGTGGAATATACACAAGACAACCTAATCAGGAAGATCAAGTCATTGTTACTCTACTGGAACTGTACGAATGTATCTTTCCGAGGAATCACCTACCAAAATCTTCACTATAACTGGGCATTAGTAGTGAATAGGCATCAGTAATTGTTTAAGGTTCCCCACCACTCCTTTGTAGGTGGTGATGTTGTATAGGATCTGAGTTACTGAGATTGTAGTTTTTTTTTTCTCTCCTACTGTGCGGTTCGGTGAGGCTGCTTTGCTAGGGTGTTGATTCCCACTGGGATCCCCTTGGCCTCTTCTGTATTTTTCTTTCTATCTATATATTTTTTGTTGTATTGATCAAAAAAAAAAAGAAAAGAAATCAAGCCTGATATCAGTGTTGGTTTATCCTTCAGACTATTCAGTCGTCTCGAATCTGCAGCTCATTGAAACAACGAATGATGTCTGTGGAAGTTTGAAAATGTAATTGGTGCATTCACGAGGTGGCTGCCTTTGCTGCATTCAGGTCTGATCTTGATGTGGCGACTCAAACACTAATATGTTCTATTCAATATATTCACCACTACCACCAACTGAGAAGAAGATCATGGTCGTTTATGCAGCTGTCAAAGGTTTGTGGTAAAATGCCTTTGAGCAATATTTCTGAGTACGAGAAAGCCATTCTGGCAAGTGTTAAGACTGATTTACTTTAGTGTCTGAAAGCAGTGATCACAAACAAAAGAAAGAGGAGATTCCATCACATGCTTAAGGGAGACTGCTTCGTGAGGCATATTGACGAAAAGAAGAACTTGGTCGCTTTGTTTTTCTGGAAGGGTTGTTGGCGGAAAAAGAAGGAGAGTTCCCGTCTTACTTGACTCTGTTAATAATTTGTGTAGTGATTCAATACCGCCAACGTTCTAGCAAAACTTTTAACAACTCAACTCTTCCTCCTCCTATTTTATAAATTAGTTGATCCATTGCTGCAACATCACTAGTACTATGCGCAAATTTAGAAGTTACTAGTTGTATTTGTGACCGTGCCAAATGACTTCCGTGTTGCTGTTCATTACAAATATTCAATGCTGCAGGTGATGAAAATGACTGCCATTTTGCTGTTGATTACAATTATTCAATGCTGCAATTGATGGCAATAATGGTGCATCTAAAATTGGCAACGACAACATGCATACCCACTGCTGCTCAATTTTGCAGAAAATTCAAGCTATAATTAGTTGCACAGATAAAGCTTGATGAAGAGGCTTGGTGGTCAAAAAATTGCTTTTGCTAGTGCTCTGAGGATCGGGCGAATTTTCTGAGTTGACTCAGTTCATTTTGGTTTAGGATTTCATGGCTACAACCTCTAATCAGGCTTAGTATTACTATTCATATGCATCAAGTTTTTTCATCGGTTTCATTAGATCTCTAATCTATCCCTCTATTGGTTTTTAAAATCATCTAAAACTATAGTTTATTGTTACATCTGTTTAATGTTTTCCTAAATAGTTCAAACTCTCTCTTTGCGTTTGCAGGTTGTCCCCAACCATCCTAATGGCGTTTGCCTACCATCAAGTTATGGTTTATGCGTTTGCAATCATTGCTGTCCAACAGGTTTCTGTTACAAGTGCTAGGTGCTTTCTACTATGGGTTTCCAGATTGATATCAAGGATGAAGCTTGAGAATTTTTTCATCACTGAGTCTGTGGAACAATCCAATCGTTCTCTCCTCCCTCTCTTTCGGAAATTTCAAAATTCAAAAGTTGGCTTCTATAAAAGGAAACGTCATAAATGGAGATTTTATGTCGTCATGATTTTCTTTAATCTGGTTTCGCCATACAAAACCGTATACTCAGAAAATCTAGGAATATCCCATTCTTTTAGAGCGGCCACAATCATAATAAATAACCCTTCAACCCCTATTGTTCATCAAACCCTAATACTTTCTCAAAACCCTACTGCAACAAACCCCTTAGCTGCAATGGAGGCGACAAGCTCAACCAGTTCTGAGAATTCAAAAAGTGTGTCCCATATTACAATGAAACTGCAAGATACTGTCCTTGACCATGAAATCGTTGTGGATGAGTTGTCAAACTATGAATCTGAAGAAGAAGAGGAGGAGGAGGTTGAAGTCCAGCTAATAGGGAGGATTTTTTCACCTACCAGGATTACAGAAAGGGCCGTTATGAGACATTTGAGAAATACTTGGCCTTTCATTCCTGCCAAGGAGATCTCTGTGCTAGAAATTGAAAGGAACTTTATTGTTTTCACGCTGAAGAAAATGAGTGCTGTGAAAAAGATCTTTAAGGAAAGACTATGGGCTATTGATGGTTACTTAATCATCATGCATATGTATGACCCAACGGTACCCTATAAGGAATTAGATTGGGAGAATCATGAGTTCTGGATATGGATCAAGCTTCTACTGCCAGAACATTTTAATCGTAAAGCTGTTGCAGAAATGGGTGAAGTGATGGGAGAAGTTGTTGCTGTGGACCCACCTGAAGGTTTGCCAGAGCCTGGAGACTGCTTTAGGGTATGCACAAAGCTGAAGATCTCAAAACCAATGTTGAGAGGTGTCCTAGCTATCACGGCTGCAGGGATAACTAAATGGTACAAATTCTTTTATGAAAGGCAACCCCAAAAGATATGTAGGGATTGCTATGTGATAATCCCTCATGGAAAAGCACAATGTAAGAAGAATGTAGAACTCCTGACAGAAATGCAAGATAAGCCCCGCAAGTTTGGAGACATGAAGATGCCTTCTATGAGGCCGATGATTCCTGCTATTCCTACTAGCAAGCTTAGGAAACCAGTCACTAAGTACAAACCGTTTGTTCCCCCCAAAGATGGAATCAAAATTGTAGAAGTTGATAACTCAGTCCAAGAGGTGGTTGTTATGGAGGAAGATATGAATGATCCAAGGAAAGGGAAACGATCAAGGATCAATCACAGCTCGATGAATGAATCAGCTAACTTTACATTCAATCCTGAGAAGGCACCAGCACTTGCACCAATGATAAATACCATGATGGATGCTAATCAAGCAAATGGAATAGGGGGGACAACCAGCCTAGCAAAGGGAGACCAGGTACAAAACTCAATTTTTACACTCCAAAATATCTTAATTAATAAGCTCATTTATTCTGTCTTTGATTTCAACTCATTCAATCTCATCATTGCTATTGCTTTTTATTACACTTCAATTCATATAATCTGTGCATTCATTATTTCGGAGAAAGGGTCTGTCAGTATAAGTCTTAATTGCATAGTTGATTATTTTAGTGCATTCATCATACGTAGAAAAATGAGTTGTACATTTAAGTTTCATGCATTAGTCTTAAAACTAGTTACGTATAATACAGTAATTGCATTCATTTTTGCTCATAATTCCCATAATAGTTCAATCATTAGTGACATAGATCATCAATCTTCTAGCAATATGAAAGTCCTAAGTTGGAACTGTCAAGGTTTTGGTGGCAAACCTACTAGAGACCACCTCAAATATCTTAATTCCTTGCATGCTCCAGACATAATATTTCTGTCTGAAACCAAAGTGAATGATGATAGGATTTTAGGTCTCACCAACTTTCTTCAGATGCCGAATAAAATTTTTGTCCCTTCCAACGGTCCAGCTGGTGGATTAATACTACTCTGGAAAGATGGCTTTGAAATAGAAATAGTGCACACAATTCATGCTCTCATTAAGAATGACCCTGCAAGAGGGGAGTGGTTCCTCTCTTGTGTCTATGGTACTTCATACAGGAATGAACAACTAGCCCAATGAGAATACATTAATGACCTTAGTGCTAGTGTAAATGTTCCATGGGTGGTTATATGTGATCTGAATATTACCCTAAACCCAGAAGAGAGAGTCAACCAATCTGCTCAATCCCAAACCCCAGCTAGTGTCACTAACCTCATTTCTGAATCAGATTTATCAGACTTAGGTTTCAGTGGTAATCCGTATACATGGTCTAGTAACAGTCATGGGACTGGTAGGATTAAATCTAGACTTGATAGAGCCCTAGTGAACATCTTATGGTTGCTAACTTTTTCTGAATCAACTCTACATCATCTGCACCAAAATGGTTCAGATCATACTCCAATCATGTTAACTTTATATACTACTAATATCCCTAAGGGAAAAATTGGAAATGTTTTGAATTTTGGTTGAGTAACTCTAGTTGTAGTGAAGAAATTAAAAAGGCATGAGAAACTACCTCTACTGGTTCTGCAGCTTTTGTTTTTAATGATAAGCTAGCAAATACTAGAAGATTGTTAGGAATCTGGAGTAGAACTGTCTTTGGCCATATTCAAAACACTATATCCTCCCTTCAAAAGGAGTTGAACCAGCTTCAAGTACAAGACATGAATGGAAGTAATGATCAACAAATCCAAAGAGTTGAGGCAGATATTGATAGATGGAATGAGTTAGAAACTAGACTCATGACACAAAAGTCAGGTGAGCACTACTTCAGAGATTTTGATAAGAACACAAAATATTTTCATATTAAGGTGAACCGGAGAAGGGCAAGGAATAGAATCGATGCGCTTCAAGCTACAGACGGGACTTGGTGCAAGGACAGAGCAAGCTTAGAAACTCTGCTCACTAATCATTTCAGTACTATCAACACTACTTCTAATCCAGGAAGCAGTCAGGATTTCTTGAGGCATATTCCTTCTATTATTACAGCTGAAGATAACAAGCAGTTAGTCAGAATTCCAACTGAGCAGGAAATACATGATACTATAAAATCGATGGAGGCTTGGTCCTCCCCTGGTCCGGATGGCTTCCCACCCGGTTTTTATCAGTCTCAGTGGCAAACAATTAAAGGAGATGTTATAAAAATGGTGCAAAACTTCTTTCATTCTGGATACCTACTCAAGCAGTTAAATCGTACGAGATTCTCACTCATTCCAAAGACAACTACTCCGCAAAGACCAGAAGATTTCAGGCCAATTGCACTATGCAACACCTCATATAAAATTATCTCGAAAATCTCGCAGACAAGAATGAAGTGCTTATTCAGAAGATTATATCCCCTATGCAGGCAGCTTACGTCCCGGGAAGACTCATCAGTGAGAACATAACAATGATTCAAGAAATCGTTCACACTATGAAGAGAAGTGAGGCTAAAAAAGGTATTCTTGCCATGAAGATGGACATGTCGAAAGCATTCGACAGGTTAGAATGGTGTTTCATTGTTGAGGTTATGAAGAAATTTGGTTTTGGCTCAAAATGGTGTCAACTGGTGCATCAGTGTATCAGTACAACTCAAATAGAGATAATGATTAATGGTTCAGCTTGTAATCCCTTTGTGCCATCTAGAGGGATAAGGCAAGGTGACCCACTCTCGCCATATCTATTTATATTGGCTATGGAAGCGTTCTCCAGGAAATTAGCACACTGTGAAGAAAGTGGCCAAATTACTGGTGTAAGGATTGCAAGAGCAGCACCAAGGTTCAGCCATTTATTGTTTGCCGATGATTGTTTGTTATTCTGTAAAGCTAATGAAAAAGAAACTCGAGTTCTTCTGCAGGTTATTGCTGACTTCAGTGTGGTAAGTGGGCAGCTGATCAATTTCAATAAGTCATCAGTTTATTTCAGCAAAAAAGTTCCTGCAGCAACCCGTACCCATCTATCAAGCATACTCAATGTACCTCAAATGGAGCTAAAGGAGAAGTACTTAGGCTTGCCATTCTTCATTGGCAAGAATAATAAAATCCCATTCTCAAATCTTATTGATAAGATGAATAGAAACATGGATGTCTGGAGAAGGAAGAATCTGACAGAGGCTGGAAGAACAGTGTTGGTTAAGCATGTGGCCAATGCAGTTCCAGTCCACCACATGACTTCATTCAAGCTGCCAGAAGATACAATTGCGGGCATGAACTCAGCGCAGTCAAGCTTCTTGAAGAACAAGAAAAATAATAGAGGATTACATATTTACTCTATGCAGAAAACTTCTTTACATAAGCATCATGGAGGTCTGGGGCTAAGGGATCTAAGTTTATTCAATCGAGCTCTCTTGGCCAAATCGGCATGGCGGCTATGCACAAGGCCAGATGATCTTTGGGTAAGAGCTTTATCGGCTAAATATCTATCCACAAACAACATCTTCAACCCTGGTGAAAAATCGGATTCTTCTTGGAGCTGGAAAAGCATCAGCTCTGAATTACAATTTGTTAAGGATAACAGTGTATGGCAGGTAGGAAATGGAGAGTGCATCAGAACATGGATTGACAGATGGATTCCGGAGCTTGAAGATCCTCCAATCCCACAGATCCGTATGGAAGCAGCATGCCAATTCAGTACTGTGAAAACCCTGTTTAAAGCTAATGGCACTGAGTGGAATCATTCTCTCCTTCAACGTCTATTCACTCCAGCTGTAGCCCAACTCATCAGTAAGATTTCAATACATCCTGCAGAAAACGATAGGCTGGTTTGGTGTCTTGAGAAAACCGGTGAGTTTACTGTTAAATCTGCGTACAAAAAAATGTACGATACAAAGCATGCACACCAAGTAAGTCTTTCATCTCCAATGCACAAAGTTTGGTCGAAACTTTGGAAGTTACCAACAATTCCAAGAGTCCAACACTTCTTATGGCGATGTCTAAATAATTCCTTATCAACTCGAGTTCGTCTGTCAAGAGCCATGAAGGACATAGTCAAGACCTGCCATATGTGTTCCACAGGTTATGAAGATGATGAACATATATTGCTCTATTGTGACTTCGCCAGGGCTGCTTGGATCTCTCTAGCTAATATTCATTCAAGTGTTATCACAAAATTTAGGGACTGGATCCTCAGTTGGTTCACGGAACTTGACAGTGGATTGATTACTGAATCAGAACTTCTTAAGAGAGCAACTATAGCCTGGTGTATTTGGGTAGAAAGGTATAATGTGGTTTTCCAGGGAAGGAAAATAGATGTTCAGGGCTTCATTCTGAGGACTACAGCAACGCTAAACACCCATAGAGATGGCTATGCAATTAATTCAACTATACCAAGTGGTCTTACACCTAGGATCAGTAGGGAGAATGTCAAATGGATTCCGCCCACCTTAGATCGTCTTACTATTAACTGTGATGGCTCTTATCATAAGGATTCTAAAACTGGTGGCATAGGACTGATTATTCGTGATTTTGCAGGAAAACCAAAAGCGGCTAGATGCGCACATCTTGAAGACTGCTGGAGCGCAGAACAAGCAGAATGTCTAGCTCTGGGAGAGGCAGTACGATGGGCCAAAGAATTAAAGCTGGACAAAGTTAACTTCGAGCTGGATTCGCAATTGGTAGCTAACACAGTCACTTGAGGAAAACTCAATATCTCCTGGCGATTGCACCATCATATCAAAGACATCATCTCAATTTTCAGTCAATCTATCTCTTGGAAGTGCTATTATGTACCCAAGGAAAAGAATAAAGTAGCAGACATACTATCTAAGACTGCTAGGATACAAAAACTCTCTAGTTGTTGGTTTAATTCATTTCCAAGTTGTATTGCCAGTCAAATCCTGACTGAACAACCACCTGTTTCCGATTATTAATTTCAATAGAAGTATTCTCTTTTTGGTTAAAAAAAAAGATAAAGCTTGATTAAGATAATGAGAATAATCTCAGACCTTACAAAACAAGACAGAGACAAAATGATATACTTATACAGCTGACACAACTAACAAGCTGTAAAAATCACATGTCAACCGACACTACTAGCAACCAAAGAACACGTGGACCAATGAGAGCACAACTCACATAACATAAACTCACGTGCAACACACACACACCAAATAGTAACATAAAATGAAATGTGAGTGAGTGAGTGAGTGTTACTACCCTCCCTCAAACTTAGGAGGCTGTAGAATCCTAAGTTTGTCTCTGAGAGCACCAAATCTTGGTCCTGGTAAAGCCTTAGTAAAGATATCAGCCACCTAATGAAGAGTTGGAATGTAGAAAACATCCAGAGCCTTAGAAAGAACAAGTTCTTTGACAAAGTGGTAGTCAATGTGTACATGCTTCATTTTTCTGTGAAGAATTGGATTCTTAGCCAAGGATAAAGCATTGAGATTATCACAATCTAACTTTGGAACAACAACCAAAGGATAGTTAAGATCCTGCACAATGAAGCATACCCAAACCATTTCAGTTGAACTGTTAGCCAGAGTCCTGTATTCAGCTTCTGTACTAGATCTTGCTACTGTGGTCTGTTTTTAGAAGACCAAGAGATAGGATTATAACCCAAATAAATGCAGTAACCCCCAGTAGATCTCCTGTCATCAACACTACCTGCCCAATCTGCATCAGAAAAGCCTAATATCATGGATTCACCTTTAGAGAAAGTAACACCAAACTCTAGAGTACCCTTCACATATCTGAGTATCCTTTTAGAAGCAGTGAGGTAAACAGTTGTGGGATATTGCATATACTGACATACTTGATTCACTGCATAGCAGATGTCAGGCCTTGTCCAAGTTCGATACTGCAGAGCACCAACAATAGATCTGAATTCTAAAGCATCTTCAAGCAAAGTCCATCAGTCTTGGTTAACTTGGTGGTGGCACAAGCAGGAGTGTTACAAGGCTTTGCACCCACCATGTTAAATTTCTTTAAAAGATCAAGGGCATACTTAGTCCGTGACAAAAAAAAAAGAGATTGAGCATTCCTTTTTACCTCTAATCCCAAAAAATAGTGAACACTGCCAATGTCCTTGATTGGAAATTGAGCCTGCATCTTAGCTATAAAGTGTAACCTCTCTTATGAAAATGGAATCATTGTCTGTAATTAAGATATCATCAACATACACAAGAACCACAGTGATGTATTCACCATTTCTGAACACAAATAGAGATGTGTCAGCAGCTGAAGCAATGAATCCTGCAGCTAGAAGAACATTAGCCAATTTCTCATACCATGCTCTAAGTGCATGTTTTAGGCCATAAATAGATTTGTGCAATTTACAGACCCAATCAGGATGTGCTGGGTCAACAAGACCAGGTACCTGAGTTATATAAACTTCCTCCTGGAGCTCTCCATGAAGAAAAGCATTGGAAACATCAAGCTGACTGATTTCCCAATTAAATTGCAATGCTAAAGCAAGGAGGATTCTTACAGTGGTAGGCTTAGCCACTGGGCTAAAGGTTTCAGTGAAATCCTCTCCATATCTTTGATGAAATCCCTTTGCCACAACTCTGGATTTTTGCTTGTCAAGAGAAGCACCAGCTTTCTGTTTCTCTCCGAACACCCACTTACAGCCTACAACATTCATGCCTTCAACAAATGGAACTTTAGTCCAAGTGCCTGCACCTTCAAGAGCATCATGTTCTCTAACCATTGAAGCTCTCCACACTGGTATCTTGTTAGGCTGAGTAAAACAAGTAGGACAGGAATAACAGTATCACATAGTAAAGCAACATGCAATAAATTCTTGGTGGCTAGCATGCTTTTGGGTTTGAATATACTCATATTTGCTCTAGTAATCATGTTGTGATCATTAACAGGAATAAAAACTTCTGGATCAGAAACAGGATCAGGAGAATAACAAGTAGTGGGAAATTGAGAAACAGAAGGAGTAAGATCAGAAGCAGCAACAAGAAAATTTTGTGCAGATAAAGAACTGGAATTGAAGTTAGATGAAACAGCTCCAGACTTGAATGGAAAAGATGACTCATTAAAGATAACATGTCTAGAAATGTAAACTCTATCAGTAAGAGGATCAAGACACCTGTAACCTTTGTGAGATAAACTGTATCTTAGAAAACACAGTGCTTACTTCTAGGTTGAAGTTTATTGGAAGTATATGGTTTCAACCAAGGAAAACATGAGCAACCAAATACTTTTAGAAATGCATAATCAGGAGTCTTATTAAAAAGTTTCTGAAATGGAGAAACATTTAGAATTGATCTAGCATGCAATCTATTGATAAAAAAATTAGCAGTATAGAAAGCTTGAATCCAAAATTTGTCAGGCATACCAGATTGGATTAAAAGAGTTCTATTAATGTCAAAAATATGCTTATGTTTAGTTTCAGCAACTCCATTCTGCTCAGGAGTGTGAGGGCAAAAAAGCTCAGGATCGAAAGAAAGTTGTGAAGCAGAGCCATGGCGCTGATACCATAGTTGCACAGATAAAGCTTGATTAAGATAATGAGAATAGTCTCAGACCTTACAAAACAAGACATAGAGAAAATGATATACTTATACAACAGACACAACTAACAGGCTGTATAGACCACAAACACTACTAACAGTCAAAGAACACATGGACCAATGAGAGCACATCTCACATAACAGACACTCACGTGCAACACACACCAAATAGTACAAAAAATGAAATGTGAGTGAGTGAGTGTTACTAATAATGTCCTCCACCACCACCTCCGATGCAAAAAACAGCAGCAGGATATGCTCCAGCAGCGCTCTCGAATATTTACTCCGGCCAATGGTGCTCGATTTGAAAGACATCCACCGAACGTGCACCCTGAACAAACCCAGCCCGATCCTTGTCATTTATATACGAGGAGATTTTATAGTATGAGAGTCGGCTCCTGACCAACTAGGCTAACCCAAATTGGTTAAAGGAACAATGCGAGACATTTTTGGTTCATACAGCTGAGTAACAGAATGCGTGCCATACTTGATGAGTGTCATATAACAACAGCTTTTGTTTTTATGGTCATAAAGAGTTCTATATTATGCAGGATGTATATGTTTCTTTCTAATTAATCACAGCAAAACGTTTGCAATGAAGTAAATGGGATCTTTAAAGTTTGTCTTTAAGAATGACAGTTACCATAAAAACCACAGCCTTTCTTCAATATACAAGTCTAAAGCTTCTAGCTGGTCTACCTCTTTTTCCCATCCAGATTTAGTAAATTATCTTTCAAGTACAAGAACAAAAATGGTTTTCTGTAAACCAATGTTGATTTCTTTCACATACGCAGTACTAGTGATAAGCATGTCAATGTCGATGAATATCAATACAACCACAGCTACTCATCCGGTCGTCTCTAGTGGTGGTGTTAACGGCGGCGATGAATCGGTTTCAACCCAAGGCATTTTTAGCTGCGCTTATGATGTTCCGAGCCTTCCACACGTGGTTGGTTACTGTGGTGCTACTTTCGTATCTTGGCTTCTAGGGTTGCGGGAATATACAAGCGATAAATTAGATTGCTGCAAAGCGATAGCCAAAATAAGCAAGGAATGCTTTGATTCTGAATTCGAGAAATACAATGGTTTGTATGAAGATTGTATGCGCATACTTTAATGGTTACCGCGGACACAAAATTTGTCCAAATAATGTATGACGTATCTAGATGTCTTATAGAACAAATTGATAGTTTAGCTGCCTTGTAGGATCTGGCCGCTCGCGGCTAGGTCCACTACATCAAATTTCTGTACTACGGATCATGTACCTGCAGTTTCAAGTTAAATAAAAAAATTTAATCCTATGAAATCTTATAACAGTATCAAAAATTAATAATAGAAGACAAATATTTAGCCGGGAGCCTAGCCACAAACTGGGCACCAATACTTTTCTGAAAATAATTGTAATTTTCTCGTTGTTTTTTTTTAAAAATAATAATCTTATTAATCATCATCAACTGAAAGAAGCTTACAAGAATTGGATGGGAGTCTAGCGACAAGCTGAGCTCCAATCCCTTTTTGAAGTACAACTCCTATCCTATGGAAAAGGAAATCATTTTATTTTTATTTTACAGCTCCAAGAAATGTTTTTTTTTTTATTTTTTTTTATTTTTTTATGAAGCGTCATTTTTTTTTTCGATCCGAAAAGCCAAGAGAGAAACAAGAAAATATGAAACATGGTGGAGGAAACAAAACAAACTTGATTTTGTGGGGGAAGAAAATATGTTTTCCAAATCATGCATTTTAACTCCAGCATTTGGTACCCCTCGAGCATGCCTTGAGTTGAGTTTCATGCTCCTCAATGCGAGGGCCGGCC
>JAJJMA010036858.1:0-16936 GCA_023529015.1 Papaver nudicaule
AAGTTCACGGTTTTGCAATACATTCATAAGATAATCAATTAAGATCAAGCATTACAATCATCAAAAAGTTTGAGCAAGACTTTTTGAGTTATGTAATTAGGGTAAAAGTCACACACTAATTAAACATAACATAGAATCTTGTGGATGAGCAAGCATCAAATCCACACACATAGATCAAAGTTATTACAACCCGAAATGTTTTTAGAAAGATTCAGCGAAAGAGAAAATAACAGTGCTCAAAATTTAATCACTCATATCAAAGATAGAGTCATCAGAATCAGAGGAGTGACCTTCAGCAATCCTGATCATTACTGCAGAAAGTGGAGGAAATAGTTCAGTTGCTTTGTTCACCTGTTTAAGCAGAATTGCATTTTCTCTTTCAAGTTGACTGATTCTGAAAAGCAAAGCAGCAACATTGTCTTCATTTCCCTGGGCAGGAGCAAGGGCAGGTTCAGGTGCAAATGCAGCAGGTTCTAGTTCCCTTACTTGAAGAGGCACTGGATCAGGTCTTGTCATTTTGTTTATGCACCCTTGATCAAGAAGCTTTGGGAATTTTCCTGCAGAGCCAAACATGGGAATACCACGACTTGAGACAGTGTTACAAATAAGACTTGGAAATCCAAAGCTCCTTCTGTTGTCGCTCAAGGGAATTGAGATCATCTGACGAATTATGAGTCCACAAATGTCAATTTCCTGATCTCCTGCAATAAGATAAAAAACAAATTCTGCCATGTTTCTGCTCCAAACATCTATGTTCATATGGCTAGGTATGATGTTGGCAGTTGCCAGCTTCCCAAAAACTTTAAGATGAAATGACAAGTTTTTAATAGGGAATTTTCCGCCAATCCATGGGATACGTCTTGTGAGTAAAATTTCAGAGATGTCAAGCTAACCCGGACGAATGTCATCAGGTTGGGGAATGGCAAAGGTGCACCTCAATGGGTAATTCACAAAAGCATTTATCACTTCACGGTTAATAGTGATAAACTGATTTCCAACAGCTGTTTTGAAGTAACAGTGTTCCTAATCAGACCCATGCATGTTTGCATAAAATTGATTCACAACATCCGGAAAAATTCGTTGGGATGGATAGTGAACATTACCCATTCTTTTTCTCCCATGAAACTCACATAATCACGTTCATTAACAGTATTATCATAAATTCGTTCATAAATCAAACCTCGATTACGCCATGAATTATAGTGATCACGACAAGTATCATTAACGAAATACATGTTCAGTTCGTGATCATATAGCAGTTCGGAAACAATGACCAAAGGTAGAGGAATAACAAATCCAGCATCATCATCATCAGCTCTCCTATTTCTTCTAGGATTAGAACTTTCTCCTACATGTTTTCTACCTCTACGCGTTCGTGAAGACATGTTCGTGAAAAAGAAAAGAAATAAGAAGAACTTACACGGAACGAAATTGAAATCCAAGGAGTACCTGTTCCTTGAAATCTCGCAAGGAGTTCGTCAAAACAAATGGTTCAAGATTTCGTTCACAAACGAGTGAGAACGAGTGGATTTTGTGAACTGTTGGTAGGTTTCTCTCGGCGGTTTTTGAGAACAGGTTTGAGAAGTTGAGAAAGAAGACGATTGCGTTCTTGTTTTTATCTCAACGTTCTTAACAACACGTGTTCAAGAACCTCAAACGCTGACGTGTGTACGTTCACACGTGTGAGTTCATGAAACTCAATTTTTTTTTTCCCTCAAAAATAAGTTTTTATATCAAGAGAAGTTTCTTGATACCCACATCAAGTCATTGCATTTTGGACTTTTAAGGATGTGAAAGTCCTTGGGATAACCAGGACTAAGAAAATATTGTGAAAGTATCACACACCATCAGGACAAAGATCACATAATCTTTGAGCGTGGATATATCTCCTAGGAGCATGGCTCAACAAATTTGGAGATAAAATATTATATTTTTCTTCAAAAAAAAAAAAATGAGGACAAAAGAATTTTGTTTCATGATACTCTGAAACCCAAGAGAGAATTTCCCACCAGTCTTCAAATTTCTTGTATCTATGGTGATTTATAAGATCACTTCTAAGAGATACTTGGAACCAATATGACTTACCTCTCCTGGAAATTTCTTTTGAGAGATGCGTAGATGATACAATTGTTGTCTTGTTTTGCAATATATGGCGCATAACGATGTTATTCTTTAAGAACGAAGGATATGACATACTTACAGTGATTTCAGCACTTGATGATCCTTTGGAAGGGCAAGAGGAAGTCCCTATTAGAGTATTAATGTCAAATTCTATCTGACAGTTATCAGAGATGAATTTTTCAAGTTGTTTTGCTCTCTCTTCATCTTTCTTAAGAATGTAGTCTACATTGAGCTGAAGATTAAAGAGGTCCTTGCTTATATCATCGAAGATATTTAAACAACTTGAATTTCTTTCGGTAGAAAGAAGATTCTTGATAGACGAAATGAGGTCTGAAGCAGAGAAATCAAGATCTGATTCTGCAATGTCTGGTGGTACATGTTTAAAAGAACATGTAGTCATAGGATCATGAAAGTGTCAAACACAAACAGTTACATTTTTAAGGTGTTTGCCCTGCTCTGATACCAACTGAAAAAGCGAGGATACCGAGATACACCACCAACTTTTTGTTTTCGTGAACCTAGTTGATTATGGTTGTTTGAACGATATCACAAATCAATATTCAAACAACAACCTGAGTATAGTTCAGAGAACCGAACCCTAACAAGAACGTAGTTCTTGTAGATCTCAATAGAGATGGATTCACTCAAAGGTTATGAATCAACAAACTTGCAATTACTTCTATTATATAGATCAAAGACAATATAATGCGGAAGGGAAAAGTAATTCAAGACACCAGAATTTTGTTAACGAGGAAACTGCAAACCTAGCAAAAAAACCCCGGGACCTCGTCCAGATGTGAACACCCTCAGTATGAACGGTATACAGACGCTAGCCTACTCTCAGACTTCGGACTGGACTGTATCGAGACTGAATTCACCATACAAGCAATTCAGCTACCAATGTGCTCCTACGTCTCTTGGCTTCCGCAGTAGCCTACGTACTTGATTCCCCTAGCTGACGTCCTTTACAGGCCTAAGAGTTGCTCCACTTCCCTTCGTGAAGACTAGCGCTACCCTGCCTCTAACAGGACGCCTAAAAGTATCCAAGTAATCAAACAAGAATACGATTGTGATTTCCTTTAGACTTAAAGTCAAGGTTAATGGAAATTGATATGTTGAATAAGACTTATTGATCTAGCCTAAACAACTTTACCTCCAAACGCGAGACGAACTTAGTATGAAACCTCGCTCTGATAATTCAAATTTAAAAGAAAGCTATTAGGAAAACTTAGGGTTAGCTGCGGTTTCTTAGGAAGGAAAAACCTAGGGTTTTTTTTCACGCAAAAGTGCAACCAAACATCCAAACTCCTATTCTTGATCACGTCTGTGATCAAGGATGGGTTCTAAACAACCACCAGATCAAGGTAATCAGCCTATGAACTACCTTTAAGCAACTGTAAAGAAGTTCGAGCCATCAAGAATCGATTTATCACCTTTTCCGCCACCACATGTGAACAAAGATGGAGTTCTATGCTACACGATACCTGTTTCATCCATGAAGAAATCTCTGGATTGTTTTAAATATGCTTTGATTGGAAGACTTGACTTCACGAAGATTGATTGGGAACCAGCTATGGCTTCTCTTGTTTCACAATGGAAGCTAACTGGTTCTCATAAGTTTCTGCAGCTACGTAAAGGTTTCTTCACAATTGTTCTGTCAAATAACGAAGATAAGATGAACGTATGGTGTAATGGTTATTGGTTCGTGACTGGAAAAGAGAGACAATCTCTTAAGGTTCAGAATTGGGTTCCCAATTTTGTTCCTGAAAATCAAAGAATAACATGTACGAACGTCTGGTTCCGATTCCCAGGACTTCCATTGGAATACTGGGAAGAAGAAATCCTTATGGGTTTCTGTCGTGGATTGGGTGTTCCAATAGCAGTAGATAAAAGAACATTGAACAATGAAGCTAGCTCGTATGCACAGGTTCTAGTAGTCGACTTCGACAAGGCAGTATCATATGATCAAATCATGCTATCTTATGAGGGTGTTGATTTTATGCAGAGAATAGAGATGCCATTCCCTCCACCGTTCTGTGATCACTGCAGGATTTTAGGGATGTGGAAAAAGGATGCAAGGTTTTAG
Source organism: Papaver nudicaule (assembly GCA_023529015.1). NCBI lineage: Eukaryota > Viridiplantae > Streptophyta > Magnoliopsida > Ranunculales > Papaveraceae > Papaver > Papaver nudicaule. The sequence goes on from JAJJMA010036858.1 coordinate 4,208, forward strand.
AGTATGAGAACAACATGGCAGCAGCAAAAACTGTTAAGGATACGAGAATCAGACGAGAGATGATTGATGAGGCGAAGAGAATTCGAGCAAGCAAGAGTCCAGCTAACAACAACTCGATAACAGAGGAGATTAGAGAGAGAAGGAAGGCGGAAGCTGAGACAAGATTAAAGAGGGCAGAAGAAGAAAAGAAAACGCCAGAAAACAACTCTGTTTTCTCTGGGCAAAACAGAGCATCGGGGAATCAACAAACTAACCCCGATACTCAGACACGCAGTCAAGAGAATCATCAACAAGAAACAACTAGAGATACAGGAGAAGTACCAGTAGTTGCTGCTACCCAAACAGTAGAGTTGCAGGTTTCTGCTAATGTCGAGAACAGAGAGGGTATGAACCCTAATTTTTCTGATCAATCAACGATTCAGAAAAATCACGAGATGGAGATGGCTAGGATAGCAAAAGAGAAACAGGATGCTGAGGATGAGAGATTGGCAAGAGAATTACAGCAAAAGGAATTCGAGGGTGGCAGTAGCAGGCCATCAAACAGAAATCGTGATGATGATCATGATCATCATGATTATCGTGATCAAAGACAAAACAGAGTCTCAAGGAACCATTCTGGCTTTAGGAGGCTGGGAAGAGGAAGAGAAAGAGGAGGATACGATACAGATATCAACAATGTTGATTTCTCAAGAGCAAACATGAACAGAAAATCGAGAAAAACCGTCGGTGTTACTGAGAACCCGATATTGATTACCAATACCTTTAACAGGTTACGTGATGATCTACATGGGCAAAAACCACAGGGAGAAGATGACAGTAGCTCTGAGGAGGTTGAGGATCTTAGTGATGCCGACTCCTTGGCGTTTAATGATGATCAAGAACTCTCAGCCGAGAGTGATGAAGAGAATACCGGCGGTAGGAAAAGAAAGATAACAAATTCAACTAAGGATATTGACTGGGTCCTGGCTGCTCAAATGGATGCAGAGCTCAGTAAACAAATGATGATCTATCAGAAGAAGAGGGAGGATGGGGAAAAGAAGAGATTAGAAGAAGAAAAGAAACGACAGAAAGAAGAAAAGCAAGCTGCTGAGCTTGAGGAAGAGAACAGGCGACGCCAACTTGAGCAACAAGGACAGAAGGACGAAAAAGAAGCAAGAAGGAGTGATAGATTGAAGGATAACAGGGACAAGGGAGTAGACAGTGTGGAAAATGAATTAGAAGAAGAAGAATTTGTGGATGATAACAGGGAAGAAGGAGGGGAACATCAAGAGGGAACAGCTACAAATACAAGGCAAGATGGAAAGAAGGGCAGTGGTGGTACTGACTCAAATCCAGCAGCTACCATTCCTCTAGAACCACCAATTGTGACACAACCACCAGTTAAAAAGGTGACAGCGAAGAAGCCAAAGAGCAAGAAGACAGGAACAAAATAGGCTTTTAAAGTCAAGGATTAAGTTAGATGATTAGTCTTTGATTATTAGTCATGAATTCATTGTTAGGTAATTGGCCATTGGCCTTGTTTTTATTTTCGTTTTATTTTTAGGTATCTAGCTGGCACACTAGGACATGGACCCCTTATGACTAGTGTGCCATTAGGCCTTGTTTTTTATTTTTGTTTTATTTTTTAGGTATCTAGCTGGCACACTAGGCAATTGACCCCTTATGGCTAGTGTGCCATGCTACTCTTTGTTTTCCTTTTGCCTTTTTAATCTAATATATGGGACCTTTTACCAAAAAAAAAATAGTTCGTGAATTTGCATTTGGGAACTTCTAGGGTTTACGATACAAGATCTACCTTACGAAGTTTCTCAAATCTTGGTCGTGATAAGATTGAAAGAATTCAATCGACCCAAGATATAGGATGGAATTTTACTTCCGACCTGGGCTTCACGATCCTCAAGTGAAGTCTTTTCAATAGTCGTAGTCCAAAAGGACTTCGAGATGACGACCAACCTTTTTGCAAAGATACACAGATGTGTAGAGGATTGAGATTGTATCTTGCAGAAGGTCATCTATTTATAGTGATCACCAAGGGAGGCTTTGCTTAAAGTTTAAGCAACCTTGAGTAGGGCTCAAGCAAGTTCCGTAACTAGGAAAGTCCATAGCTTGAATACCCATTCTCAATCTTCTAAGAACTTTGGACTAAGCGAAAGTTAAAGAAGACTCAACCTTGTTTGAAGGTTCGCGACTTCTGGTCCAATGCTTGTTTGGACATCGCTTTGCGACTTCTGGTCCAAATACTTAGTTTGAACATCGCTTGGATTAAGTTGTTGAATTCTATGGGCCAAGTCACGACAAGTCCGAGAACTAATCATGCCTAGACCGAAAACTTCAAGATATGGAAGTTGGAAGTTTTCGCATGGCTTATATGAACGCGTTCACAGAGTAGTCAATAGAGTTCAGGAGAATCCAGGAGAATTCTTGAACTTGTATGTACGCATTCATACAGACTTAGCTCGTTCTCTGAAATGCCAAAGGCAACACATGTACGCGTTCATGAACGCGTTCAACGTTGTGGTCATTTCAAGAGACAACTCAACATACTCTACCTATATATATTATCACAAGTGTGACAATTGGAAAGGCGAAAATCCTATAATACCTTCGGATCATATAAACAACATCATAGACTATTGGTATGACAGAAATGGTAAAAACGATACGGAAAGGAAATACCTTTGTAACCTTCAGCGAGGACGTTATGATTTATCAAATAGTAAGCTTCGGTCTTCGTCTTCATCAGTCTTCGTTTCGATTACCTAAACCTATCCTAGTTTGAGGTTCTTGAGTAGACTTATCAAAGATTGTGTTTTTGTCTCATAAACTTGACAACTGACTTGAGATAGCAACATCAGTGGGTTCAACCGAGCAATGCTCTAACAAAAACTGAAAGAGATACTGAAGGAATACTTGGATGTATTTGCATGGAAGATGAAGGACATGCCAGGGATAGATCCGTCGGTGGTATCCCATCACCTTCGGATAAATCTGGACACACCGTCATTCAAACAAAGAATAAGGAAGGTAGCCCCCGTATACCACGAAGCGGTGGAAAAGGAGCTCCAAAAGCCGATGGACGCTGGATTCATCAGAGAAGTATTGTACCCAACTTGGGTATCAAATATGGTGATAGTACCGAAGAAGAACGGAGGCGTCAGAATTTGCATCGACTTCAGCAATCTTAACAAAGCTTGCCCAAGGGACAATTATCCCTTACCAAGTATCGACCAACTGGTCGATGCGATTTCAGGTCACGAACTACTGTCATTTATGGATGGATACTCGGGGTACAATCAAATAGCCCTAGCCGAAGAAGATCAGGAACATACTCCTTTCTTTACTCCGAGGGGGCTATATTGCTATACAAGAATGCCCTTCGGACTGAGGAACGCAGGAGCCACATATCAAAGACTGGTGGATAAAATATTGAAACAATGGATTGGAAAAAACTTGGAGGTATATGTTGACGACATGCTCGTCAAAAGCCTGAAGTCGAAAGATCATTTGGCGGATCTCAAAGAAATATTTGAAGCCATGCCAAGTTGTAAAATGAAGGTAAATACGGAGAAATGTACCTTTCGGGGTAACCTCCGGAAAATTCTTAGGATACGTGGTCACCAAAAAAGGAATCGAGGTGGACCCGGACAAAGTCAGAGCTGTTGTGGACATGCCATCACCGAAGAACCTGAAGGACGTCCAGAGACTGAGCGGAAGACTGGCGGCACTGGGAAGATTCATAGCCCGATCATCAGATAGATGGAAGGATTTCTTCTCCACACTAAGGAAGGATTGCAGGTTCGCATGGACAGAAGACTGCCAGCAGGCTTTCGAAAAAGTTAAAGAGCACCTAGCCACCCTTCCGACGCTACAAAGGCCAGACAAAGACGAAGTATTAACTCTATATTTGGCGGCAACCAGCAGCGCAATCAGCGCGGTCGTAGTTAGGACAAACAGGAAGGAGGAAATACCTATTTACTACATCAGTAAAACTTTGTACCCCGCTGAAAGAAATTACACGAAGATGGAGCAGATTATCCTGGCCCTCGTATTCGCAACCCAAAAACTGCGAACTTACTTCAACGCACATACAGTAAGAGTTCTAACGAAGGCGCCAATCGGCCAGGTCCTCCAAAATAAGAAAGGGTGGGACGCATAGCCAAATGGAACGCACAGGTAACACAGTTCAAAATTATATTCGAACCCCGAACGGCGGAAAAATCACAGGTGTTGGCAGATTTCTTGGCGGACTTACCTCTCAAAGACGAAGAAGGAATTGATGATATACCAGGAGCCGAGGAAGACAAAGAAGACCCTGACGATCTGTTGGAGCCAGTCAACTCTCAAAGATGGGAAGTATTCGTGGATGGATCTTCCAACAAAGAAGGCGCAGGAATAGGAATCGTGATAACCACACCGACAGGAGATAAGATCCTGCATGCATTCAGATTAGAATTTGAAGAGTACACAAACAACATCGTGGAGTATGAAGCAGTGATCCATGCGTTACGGCTAATAATCGAGTTAGGCATCACAACGTCAGGATCACAAGCAACTCACAACTTGTCATTAGGCAAATCGAGCTTAAGTACCAAACTTTGGATTTATGCCTCGCTGCCTACTTGAAGTTAGCACAAGAACTCACGGCAAAGATTGAAAAGGTAACATACAGGCACGTAACAAGGAAAGATAATAAACATGCAGACGCGTTGGCATATATATCATCTATGCTACAGAACCCCAAGGTTACATCCATCAAGGTGGGAAGAGTGTATAAACCCTCTGTGAATACTGAAGCTGCGGGAGAAGAAATTATGGACGTGGAAGGAGTATCCAGCCCACCAAACGCAGAAGGCAATGAAGTAGAAGACGATTGGAGGATACCCCTTCACCAATACTTAAGCAGCGAAGTATTGCCCGAAGATCCCAAGTACGCGAAGAAGATCATCTCAAGAGCAGCAAGGTATCACCTTCGGGAAGGAATCCTCTACAAGTCTACGTTCCTGGGACCACTACTTAGATGCATCACGAAGGAAGAGGGGATGCACATCTTAAAAGACATACATTATGGAGACGCGGGAAACCACAACGGCATGAGATCCCTGGCGTAGAAAGATCGGCTACAAGGATACTACTGGCCAAGCATGAACATAGACGCATTGGAAATGACAAGACGATGTTTTGCCTGTCAGCAGTTTTCAAGAAAATTCAAAGCACCAGCAACGGAGTTAAATGCCGTACTAAGTCCCTGGCCATTCGCAAATGGGGAGTGGACATAGTAGGCCTACTGGTAGCAGGGTCAGGCAATCAAAGGTTCCTGATAGTCGCCACTGACTATTTCACCAAGTGGGTAGAGGCTGCACCCCTTGCCCACATAAGAGATCGAGACGTATTCAAGTTTCTTTTTGAACACATCATTTGTAAGTTTGGAATCCCGACGGCCATAGTATATGACAACGGAGCACAACTTAGCGGAAAGAACATCGACATGTTGTTCGAGACATATAAGATCCATAAGATCAAGTCAACACCGACGTACCCACAAAGGAACGGTCAGGCATAATCCACGAACAAAACCATAGCCTTGATCCTAAAGAAGAAGCTCGACAACTACAAAAGGAAATGGTGTGAACAGTTGCACAACGTGCTATGGGTGTACCGAACAACTCGAAAAGAAGCAACATGAGAAACACCTTTCATGCTGACCAACGGAACCGAAGCTGTGATTCCCACTGAGGTTATCATCCCAACAACCAAGACCGATGCATGGGAGAAAAATCTAACCACGGACCTGATCTACGAAAAGTTAGATGATCTAGAAGGACGAAGGGAGACTGTACTTCAAAAAATGGAAAACTATCAACGAAGGATAGCCAAGGAATACAACAAAAAGGTAATTCTTCGAAACTTTACTGTGGGAGAATTTGTAATGAGGCAGATACCACCGTACAAAAGAAGACTGAGTGGGGAAAACTAGCTCCCGTATGGGAAGGACCATATGTCATTGAAGATATTGCAGGGAAGGGATACTATTATTTCAGAAACGTGCATGGAGACACTTTGCAACACCCATGGAACGCCCGGTACATTAAGAAGTACTACCCATAGGGCAAAGAAGGAGCAGGAGTTACCAGTCCGAAGTTCCACCACTTATCTTGTGTTACTTTCCACGAAGGGCGCTACGGCGCAGTATATCAATAAAATGTTTTTTTGCTCCAAAGGAGACAGAATTTTAAAAGTAACAGCGATGTAAGTGCAATGATACGATTGCCAGCAGCCTAAGCGCAACAGAAAAATTGCCATGACAAGAGTATACCTGCTGATCACAGGTCATCTCTAGGATCCTCATTAATATGTATGAGGCGATGCGTAAGAATCCCAATGATAGAGATATCTCGAACGTCGTCCCTAGCGGGAGAATCCTTCTCCCGGGTTAATGTCCTAAATCATCCCCTAGCCAAGTGTAGATGGTGAAAAAATAAGAGAAGGGCAAAATTGTCAAAAACACTCTCGAAACCATGTCTTATTAAAGGCAGTCGCCTATTCAGGCTCATCTTTATAGCTCAGGGCGCAATCCGTTCCATGAAGCTAAACCCTCTATGAGCTCTCTCTTATAACTCCGGTGGGGAAGGTAATATCATAGAGCAGTATCAATGATCTCACCAACATATTAAACCCATCGATCAGCTCAGAGCCAGACCTCGCTTGATGGTACACGGTGAAAGATCAACAGAGACGTATCCTCATGGATTTCCTCTTAAAATACGACTCAATACACGAGTCTTGGTGCAAACCTCAGAAATATCGAAGCTCCAGGCCGGTCCAGAGCTCTCTGAGAAGCATACACCAGCCTAAAAAGGCCTAAGCGGACCCAATCCCAAATTCAGGGTGGTCTAGCGTACCATGGATAAGCATGCCATGACTTCAAAACGGGTTGTAGCGTAAGCACGCACACCACGACTAAGGCACAGGATGCCGCAAAGCTAAGCTTGGCCAGATGCCAAAGCCATGGCGCCATATTCATGGCGCCACAAGGATTATGCCTTGGCCTAAAGGCCATGGCGCCATATTCATGGCGCCACACGATACATGGCTTGTCCAAGACACGGCCATGGGCCATGGCACCATATTCATGGCGCCACAAGATTATTCCTTGGCCAAAAGGCCATGGCGCCATATTCATGGCGCCACAAGGTTATTCCTTGGCCAAAAGGCCATGGCGCCATATTCATGGCGCCACAAGATACATGGCACGTCCAAAACACGGCCATGGACCATGGCGCCATATTCATGGCGCCACAAGATAGTTTGCCTTGGCCAAAAGGCCATGGCGCCATATTCATGGCGCCACAAGGTACATGGCATGTCCAAAACACGGCCATGGGCCATGGCGCCATATTCATGGCACCACAAGAGGTTTTGCCTTGGCCAAAAGGCCATGGCGCTATACCCACTCTTGGCCAAAATCATGGCCATAGCCACGCAATACTGCCTGGTTCAAAGCAACTACGCAACACTTAGTCATACGACTCTACTCAACTCAACTATGCAATATCCGCGTATCACTCACTCGAGACATCAAAACATCACACGGGGGGATAACTTTAGGGGTATTGGTCTGGCGGTCTACGGCAGTTGAAAGAAACTGATGGAGATAGTGGGCAGTTACGGGAAGATGGCACGAGTGGGAATGTTCCACACAACTCAGGCAGTTACGGAAACCAACGCATGTCCTCCACTCCTCCATTCCTCCACGACGTCCACCTTCTCTGTCGAGAGATCAGGGTGAGTTCAAACTATAAATAGAGGTTTCCTCTATCTTCCAAGGCAGAACGTTCAGAATAACTAGAACACCGAGAAAACACACAGAGCCTCAGAGAAAAACACCTGAGAATCTAAACTCGTTCTACCCTTGGAGATTTCTAGTCAACTTCACGACGGAAATATTGAACTCAAACACCCAAAAACTCACCTTCAACCTGATCTCAAGTTTCTTCGATGTTTCCCTCCCTAGACCAACCTCTATCCTCTATGTGACCGAAGCAAGGTGGGAACGGCCATCCTTGGTTTAGGCTTGCCTTGTTCGACTTTGATCTCCGAGCACTACGAAAGTACCCAGAGACGGTACACTTGTTTTTACAGGTAAAAACAGTTGGCGACCACAGTGGGAGATCATTCTCTCGGTCCCAGAAGGTCATCCATGAAGAAGCGTCTACCCTGGGAGATGACGGCGCAAGAACCACACTTCGACGGAACAATCCACGTTAGGGGCTTCACCGCCTACGACAAATCTGCAAAGGAGGAGGCCACCCTCCTCATCGAAAGACTATGCGAGACCCTCCACTTTTCGAAAGGACAGCGTGTTGACACATTCGAGGCCCTCAACCGCATCGCTTTCGAAGTCAATCTCGCCCCAACTCTACCTATGATTTCTGAGATGTCCTTAACGGTCGACGCGCAGGCACAGGACATCACTTTCACCGACAAGGACATGCTGGCTGAAGAAGGACACAACCGCGCCCTCTATGTAACCGCTCACATCAAAGGCACGGAGTTCAAGAGAGCACTAGTTGATACCGGAGCTGCAGCCAACGTGGTCTCTCTCAAGACCCTAAGAATTGCAAAGATTCCTAAACAACAGGTAGTTTATCACCCTATCATGATGAAGGACTTCGAGGGGAACAAGACAAGTACATATGGACACATCAGTTTGGAGTTAAAGGTCAGGCCCATCCACACGAAGACTAAGTTCCACGTGATCGAGAAAGAGCCGGAGTACCACATGATATTAGGAAGGCCTTGGCTGCACGAGAACAAAGTCGTCGCTTCTACCTACCACCAATGTTTGAAAGCAGTCCTAAACGAAGGTATCATTCGCGTAACTGCATCTCCTTCCCCTTACTCATCAATATACGATACCGAGTTTGTAGATCCGAAAGACGAGGCTTCCCAACGCCCAGACAAGGTCTACAGCATCCCACTCCCGAGTTGGGCGTCCCTGGAGAGGTGTAACACACAACAACGGTCGGACGGAGACTCGAAACGAGGAGGAGGAGAAAGCAGGACGACGACTCACAAGAGAGCCGGAAACTTCGTGACGACCCAGGACGCTAAAGGAAGAATGGTCTACCTCCGACGCCCATTATAGCAATTAACAGGGGAGGCTAGTCATAGCTCTCCCCACGAATGTAGCTACAACGAGCAACAAGTGGAAGATGAAGTCCAAGACGCACCCCCACAACTACAAGATGGGACGGACTCCACATCAGACGCACTCGAAACCATAAATATCGGGACGGACGATTCACCCAGACCTATCTTCATCAGCTCAACCTTATCCCCCGAGGAACGAGCGGAGTTCGTAGACCTGCTGAAGGAATACCAAGACGCGTTTGCTTGGACCTACGAGGAAATGCCGGGACTCGACGAAAAACTGGTGACACATCACTTGTCCATCATCCCAGGTTCTAGACCAATCAAACAACAGCCAAGGAATTTCAGGCACGACGTGGAGGATCAGATAAAGGCCGAAATACAGAAGTTGCTGGCGGCAGGATTTATCAAACCTATCCAACACACCACTTGGCTGGCAAATGTCGTACCCGTTAAGAAGAAAAACGGCCAAATACGTTGCTGTGTTGACTTCAGAGACCTAAACAAGTGCTGCCCGAAGGATGATTTCCCGCTTCCGAATATCGACATGCTCGTGGATGCCACCAGTGGACACGCTATGTTCTCCTTCATGGACGAGTACAATGGATATAACCAAATAAAGATGTATGAACATGACGCCCCGAGGACCGCATTCCGAACGCCCCTTGGGAATTTTTACTACACGGTCATGCCCTTCGGTCTAAAGAACGCAGGAGCTACCTACCAGCGAGCGATGACAGCCATCTTCCACGACATGATGCACAAAGAGGTCGAAGACTACGTAGACGATGTCGTTGTTAAGTCCAGAACTAGGGCGTCACATGCAGGGGTATTACGACGAGTGTTCGAGAGATGTCGGGAATACAAACTAAAGATGAATCCTCTGAAATGTGCTTTTGGAGTCTCCTCAGGAAAATTCCTCGGCTTTCAAGTAACCGAACGAGGAATCGAAGTCGACCCGTCCAAGACCCAAGCCATCACCACCATGCCTCCACCTCGGACGGTGAGAGAACTGAAGAGTTTCATGGGGAAAGTTTCTTACATTCGACGCTTCATCCCGGGACTCGCTCAATTCGTGGCGTCATTCACCCCTTTGTTGAAGAAAGATACTCCATTCACCTGGACGCCTGTTCAACAAGAGGCATTCCAGAAGATACGACAACTACTCCTGTCACCTGCAGTGATGAAATCGCCCACACCGGCAAAACCGCTACTCCTCTACACCGCCTCAAGTGACGTCGCAATCGGAGCACTTCTGGCGCAAGAAAACGAAGGGGGAGTCGAATGTCCGGTGTACTACATCAGCCGCACCCTGAAAGATGCAGAACTCCGATACCCCAAGGCCGAGAAAGCCTGCCTATCCTTGATCTTCGCGGTCCAGAAGCTTCGACACTACCTCCTCTCCAACCCAATAATCCTGATGGCGAAGGCGGACCCTATCAAGTATCTCCTATCGAAGCCTGCCCTGATAGGGAGGCCAGCGAAATGGTTGTTGCAGATGTCTGAGTTCGACATAGCTTGTGTGTCCCCGAAGGCCATTAAGGGACAAGAAGTGGCCGACCTCCTCGCCGCCTTCCCGGGGGAAGACTCAACAACTCTACACGAAGAAGTACCGGGCGAATTCCCAGAAATAGCACTGATGAATACAGACACATGGCTCTTATACTTCGACGGGTCTGCTACCCCGAGCGACAACACCGGAGGGGCAGGCGTCGTTTTGGTATCACCAACAGGCGAAGTGTTCTCCCATTCCTTTAAATTGGATTTCAAGTGTACGAACAACTCAGCGGAATATGAGGCTTTTCTCCTAGGACTATCACTAGCCAAGCAAGCCGGCGCTGCACACCTCGAAATTAGGGGCGATTCCAAGCTACTAGTGAACCAAATGAACGGAGTCTACTCTCTCAAGGAAATCACACTCGCCCCTCATAGAGCCGAGGCCCAGAGACTGCTGAATCACTTCGCCGACGCCACCATAACACATACCGGACGCACCAACAACAGACACGCTGACTGTCTGGCAACCCTGGCATCCAAACTCCAATTTAAGGGAGAGGAAGAGATTGTAACAGTACGGAGACGCACCGCCCCCTCGACTTGGCTGACAGAAGGCGAGCTCATACCCGACAACGATTGGCGGACACCCATTATCGAAGATCTAGGTAATCATACCTCCACAAGAAAGCTCAGTATAAGAGAGTTGAAACACTTCTTTCTTTTCCATGGAGTACTATATCACAGAAACCCAGACGGATCATTATCGAGATGCCTAGGAGGGCTCGAAGCGCGAGAACAGCTCGAACGTGTCCACAATGAGGTCTGTGGACAAACGCTTGTGGTGACCCTGTATAGGCGACTCCAAAGGCTTGGCTACTACTGGCCAACAATGGAAGAGCAATCTCGGGCGTTGCAAGAGGATTGCTCCAACTGCCAGACTCCCCCTCATCAACCCGAAGCTCTGGTATGCCAACCTTCTGAGGATTGGAGGGAGCCCTTCATCAAGTACCTCAACGACGAGATCCTACCAGAAGACCGACACGTGGCTAGCCGTCTGATCAAAAGGTCCCGGAGGTTCCTCTGCCATGAAGGAGTACTATACCGTAAAAGTTACGGAGGAGGTTTGCTTCGTTGCCTCTCGGGCGAGGAGATCCCCACATGTGCTGAGGGAAATGCACGAAGCCGAACACCAAGGGAAGAGGAAGCTATTCCTACAAGTCCATGAAAGGTACTACTGGCCAACCATGGAAGACGATGCAGCTTCCTTCGTACAAAGATGTCACAAGTGTCAGACGCACGGGAACCTTATCCACACCCCGTGCTTACCACTCCGATTCGTTAGTAGCCCCTGGCCATTCTACAGCTGGGGACTCGACCTTATTGGAAAGATCAACCCCCCTTCCTCGAAAAACCAGGAATATATCATCACCGCAACGGAGTACTTCAGCAAATGGGTGGAAGCGATACCTTTGAAGAGCACGACCGGTGTCACCATCGCGGCATTTATCAAGGAGCACATCATCTGTAGGTTCGGGATCCCTAAGCACATCGTCACCGACAATGGAACACCGTTTGTCAACAAAGACGTGGCGAAACTACTCCGAAGGTACGAGATCCAACACATCTGCTCGACACCATACTACCCCCAAGGGAACGGACAGGCAGAGAGTACCAACAAGACATTAATTCGGATCATCAGCAGAACCATACACGATAATCCGAGGTCGTGGCACGAAGAACTACCTATGGCGTTATGGGCGTACAGAATCTCCCCACGGAGCTCCACTGGAACTTCACCCTACTCACTCGTCTACGGCGCCGACGCCATATTGCCAGCAGAAATCAAGGTACCATCTGCCCGTATTGCAGCGGCAAGTGGCATCCATTGGAATGAAGTTGAAATAGCCGATTCAAGGATAGCAGAGCTAGACTCCCTGGATTCGAGACGGACCAAGGCTGAAAGACACACAGAGATGTACCGAAAGAGGCTTTCCCGGGCCTATAACAAAGCGGTGAAACCGAGAACTTTTCAAGTGGGAGACCTAGTGCTGAAAACGGCGAAGTACGTCCAACAAGACGCCA
>JAJJMA010036866.1:0-31195 GCA_023529015.1 Papaver nudicaule
TTTCGATCTTCAACTCAATGTAACCTCGAATTTCCATTAATGAAAAGGTTCTTTGATTTTCAAAAAAAATAAAAAAAAAATAATGACAATCTCCTCTATTTCGTTCGTTCTCTCTCCTCTATTTCTCTCCTCTCTACAACCAATTTCCGGCGATTTCAATCCCCTTTTCCGGCGAGTTTCAACTGCTCGGATCTACTCCTCTAGGGGTAGATCTGAGCAGCACCCTTTGTTTTCTTTAGTTAGTCTCCCTTGTTAACTTAGTTTACTTAAGGTTTTCATGTTTTTTAGGTTTAGATTTTGTTTCCAAAGATCTTTGCCGGCGGCAAGTTATATACGTCATCATGGCGGTTGTTTTTGTGCTCTCATGGCAGTTTATCTCTACTTCAATGGTGGTTTTATGTTGGGTTTACAAAGTTTCAAGCACATCGACGGTGATCTCCGGCGGCCGGAATCTTCATCGGAAAATTTAAGAACTAGAGCAAATCACTCCTATTTTGGAGCATCTCTTTATCAAGAAGAAGAAAATCATCAAAAATGGTGGATTTATGTTCCTAAAACCATTTCTCCTCCGATTCAATCGGTTCTTTCCTACATAGATCTAGTCTTTTTCCGGGATTCTTCCTCTTCTCTTGTTAGAACTCTTGGTGTTGTACTAGTAATGTATGGTAGTTCATTTTGTTTCTTGAATTTTGATGTTTTGAAACTCCTTGTAACCTAAACTTTGCTATCAATGAAGAAGAGTTTATTATCAAAAAAAAAAAAAAAAAAAAGCTCTAATGACATATTCTAACTTTTTTTAAAAAAAGTAAAATTATTCAGTAAAACTAGCAATCAACTAAAATGGAATCACTAACCAACTAATTTGGTTCTTTTTATTCACCAGATAAGGTGTAACAATTTGCATCACTTCGAATGTAGATTATGGCAAAGCTTTTGTTGATGATCCATTTGATTGCTTCGAACACAACCATACTTCCAGCTTCTTCTGGATTCCATGCTAGTCCATATATAGTTTTGCACCTTTTGTAGCATTCTGTAATCATATTTTTTAGGTACCATGGTGATTCGGTGCTCCTGACAATGAATTCATTCTACTAAATTGGTGAAGTCTGTTTAAAAGCAAGAAATTGTCAAGTTGTCACTATTATGCCTATCATTAGGCTGTTTGTAATGGTCGGGTAGATTGGAATGATGTGGCGATAAGCGTGGTTTTTTCTCAACCTTCCCTCCATCATTCCAGCCCAGTGCGCAACCTATGCGGGAATTCATACTTAAGCGAGACAATTGGTCTCGCCAGAAAAAATGCTTTAAAACATTAAAACATACATAAACGAAAGAAATTGTCTCGTTTAAGGATTTTTTTTTAATTAAAAATATATATTTGGCGAGAAAAATTATCTTACCTAACTTTGGAATCCATTACAAATAGACGGGTGTTTCCGCTGACCTGACACAATTGTCCGCATTTCAAAGTTCCTCGCATTGCGTACAACCTTAGCATTCCCAAAGTAATTAGAACATATGAAGCTAATGCTAGTATTCCATGGGATGAACTTTGATACCGAGACCCGATGCGATGGACCTGGATTTTTCATACAGCGAAACTCGGCTAAGATAGAATTCACATTCAAGTCTCCACTCCTAAGGCCCCTTCCTATGGGAAAGGCAAAACAAGTGTTTTGCCTTGTTTGCCCCACTATGAAAGGGGCAAACACTAAAAATGAGCAGGCAAACCGCCAGATCTGGCGGTTTGCCGGACCAACTGAACTAACTAGCGGTAGCTGGTTAGTTCCTCGGTCGAGAGAAACTATCTCGACAGAGAGTAACTCTCCCGAGGTCGAGAATCTAATCCGCGGTCGACAGTTATTCATATGATTATGCATTAAATGCATCCAATGGCCCAGGTTTCCTAGCTCTATAAAGACTCTATTTTCAAAACTTTTTCAACTCACACCTCCTGGGAGGAGAATAAGATTCTCACTGCCGACACTACCCACATGAACCAGATGCAAAGGGAAATGTGGCAGATGAAAGCTGCCAAGCTCAAAAAAAGGATGGAGGAAGAAGAAGCAGCTGCTGGAGGCCAAGGGGAGGAAGAGGAAGATGAGTATGATGATGATGATGAAGTTACTGCCATTGCTAATTAATCAAGAAATTGGAGGAGTATGATGATGATGATGATTATGATGATTATGTTTTTTTGTCTTTTAGAAGTTGTTGTTGTTGGTTTAATTTCGTTTAGCTTAGGATTTCTTTTTAATGCATTTAGATGTAACCAGTTTAATTTCAATGTAGAAGACGTTTTAAGTTATGGAAGCATTTTTATTAAAAATAATGGTGGTACACAACAAAAAAAAAAAGAAGATAAAACAACTAAACAACAAACAAAAAAACAACAATTTTTAAGCCGCCGCCGGCTCAGCTCCATGTTCTGCCCAAGCATGAGCACAAAGATCATCTCTCAACCTATGATACAATGAGTGATCCTGAATAGATTCAGTCATGTACTCATATTGCCTTGCAGGTAATCCGCGGTGTGGTTGAAGCCGAGGCATCTGATCTACGTCCGGATAACTAGTCCAACTCTTATCACGACGGATTTCCTCAATAACCATGTTGTGCAAAATAATGCACGTGAGCATGGTCTTATGCATTTCTCGCGGCAAAAAACCACGAAATGGTCCCATGACGATGGCGAACTTCCTCTTCAAAATTCCAAAAGCTCGTTCCACATCTTTCCTAAAAGCCATTTGCAACTTGTTAAAATACATCATTGCCGGGCCATGAGGCTGCTTGTAAGCTTGAACCAAGGTAGACCATTTTGGATAAATACCATCAGCAAGATAATATCCATGGGTGTAATTGTTGCCGTTGAGGGTGAAATTGACGGCGGGTGCCACGCCGCGCTTCAAGTCTTCAAAAAGAGGAGACTTGTGCAAAATATTTATATCATTTTGTGAACCTGGCAGACCAAAAAAAGCATCCAATATCCAACAATCTTGGGTTGCAGCAGCTTCCAACAGAACTGTTGGTTTAGGGTAATGACCCTTATACTGACCTGCCCAAAAAGTTGGGCATCCCTGCCAAACCCAGTGCATGCAGTCAAGACTGCCTAGCATTCCTGGGAAGCCCCTATCTTCGTTTTCTTCTAAAATTAGTAAAATATCATCAACCGTAGGTTTTCGTAAAAACCTAGGACCAAAGTGTTTCATAATGGTTTCACAGAACAGAGAAAGATACTTAAATGCCGTTGTTTTGCCCATCCGAAGGTACTCATCGGTGCAATCCGCCGGCACCCTGTAACCTAGAATCCTCAGAGCTGCAGTAACCTTCTGCTCGGGACTATGACCCCTAATATTAAGTGCATCATACTGGTAGTTAAATTGTGGCTCTACCAAACAAAGCTCACCAATTAATCTTTGTACCAAGTGCCGGGGCATGTGGAATCGTTTCTGGAAACATTGGTCGGAGTAGACGCAACTGGGAAGAAAATAATCGTGCATCAGTTTCTGGTGGTAAAATTCCCTTCCTCGAAACGTGTACCTTCTAACTTGAACTTCTTTTGGCTCAGGAGGTTTAGGGATCGAGCCGGTAAAGTGCATCACAAACATGTTTCTCTTCCTTTCCCTCTCATCATCGGACTCTTCATCCAATTCTTGTAATCTTCGAGCATACCTATCTTGCTTTTTCATAAATCGTCGTTGTAAATACTTATCTCTTCATTAGAATCAAAATCCATTGACACTTGAGTTTTGAAAGAGGATTTGTGTTGTGATTCGAATAGGAGGGAGAGGGGTGTGTTTTGTGTGTTATTTGTGTTGAATATGGTAGATGTAGTTGGTTTTTATAGGTAGGGGAATTTATGGGTGCATTTATGGTCGAGTTAATGAATCTCGACGTCGGATTCAGTATGCCGATAGGGAGTAATAATCTCGGCGTCGAGAAACAGAATCTCGGTCGAGAGACACTATCTCGACCACTAAATACACTTATATTTACCATAGTGGGAAACCCGTTTTACCTGGCCACGTGGCCAGGCAAATCACAATAAAAGACCCCTTGCATAGGAAGGGGCCTAATAAGATATACATCGATCTCTCTAAAATGTCACTCAGAAAAGAAAAACATTTTACATATGAAGAGGTTAAAAAGGTACAGGTGCATTTACGTAATTGCAGATGCAAATATGATCATTTTTCATTTTGGATATTTATTAAAAAAATAGGGAAATTCTCAACATTATCCAAACCCAAAACCGGGTTCCAAAGCAAACAAAGCATCCTAGCCTCCATAGTCAATATTTAACACATTTTCTCTCTTTAAAAAAAACATCCCATCACTATTAATTACACATAGGACACAACACAATACATACATACTAACACATCCTCATCCTTCCTTCCCTAGCTACTTTTTCTCTCTGCTCAAAACTTCTTTCTTTCTCCCTTCCCCTTCTGTGAAAATACAACTTCTCCTTCTTCTTCTTCCCATTCTTTTTTCTCTCCTACCGTTTCGCATTACTAATTCCCACCCACATAATCTTCTTATATAACACCCTTCTTTTATATTTACTAATCATCGTCTTCTCTGTAATTCTTTTCCTTTCTTGATCCCTTTCAGATTCTTCTTTCTTCTCTCTTTCTTTACATACAGACAGACCATTGTCTGGTTCATTGTTAACATTTCTGCAATCTTGGGGCTGTCTTTACTCTCAACGGACAACAACCCAATCTCTTAATTCGTTGATTGATTCATTCAACAAGTTTGATTCAGCCAGCTGGTGAGTTTATCTTGATTTTTTTCAAGTTTTTAATGGTATTAAAGATTGAACCTTTAATGGAGTTTTTAGTCTGTCTTTATTATGATTTCCGTTTTGGATAATTGATGCCCTTAAATTAAACTTCAAATTAAAAAAAAAAAAAACTATATATTAACTTCTAGTTGTACGAAATAGGAGGATCTTATCTTGAATAGAAATCCAAATCAAAGATGCTGAAATTTGTTTCCTTTAATGGAAATTCTACCTAATTTTCTTTTATTAGCCAAACAAGATAAACAAGCAATCTTAACCAAATAAAGGATTCCTCTTCAGGTTTGGGGATTTATTTGATTTGGTACTAAATGAGAAATTTTTAATGGAATCATAATAATTACTTGTATGAGATGATTATTACTTAGTTTAGACAAATAGAAGAAAACAAACAAAGAGTTAAAATCATTCTTGGAATGGAAATTTCATTTGTATCAAACAAAACTTCTATAAATGGATATGCTTATTATATGCTACTACCACTCTGTCTATTTATTTTTGATTTCCAACTTTACTTTATTGGAATGGATTCTTGTTTAAGTTTTTGTGTAAATTTAGGTATTTATGAGTTTATTGGATAAGCACTTCACCTACCGATAAGATATAGATAGATAGTACTTCTGTTATTGGAAGCTTTGAATGTTGATTATGATTGGTATAGATGCTTAAGATCATTTGCTTAGTACAATTCTTCTTTTATGTAATACTTTGTATGTAAGGTTAGCTTTAAGAAGTTGTATATGGTAGTATTTCACTACTAAAAGAGATTGCTGCATGGTGCTTTTCATATGCATGAACGTTGTAGGTTTTTGCTGTTCTATGGAAATTCAGGGTTTGTAATGAAACATTAGATTGGTTGGTGATATACACTTTTGGTATTTTGTGTTTTCGTGGAAGTTGTAAGATGTTTTTTTAGATCTTCAGATGTGTGATAATCCTTGAAAGTTCTTCTTTTCTCTAGTTTTGTTTACATCTAATGTGTACCTTTTTGAATAACGATTCTGTTCTGTTTGAAAATTGTTCGGTTAACATTACCGATGGTTCATGTATAAGTATTTTTGATGCATTACATAGTCGCTTCTTAATCCAATTTTGTGGTCAGTATTTTAATAGCTTGGGTATATCCATATATGTGCAGGATCTTACTTTTTTGAAGCGACTGATCATATAACTAGTGTTACTGATAAAAAAAAAAGATCATATAACTAGTGTTAAGAAACCGAGTGTGGGAATAAAATTGGTTCCAACTTGAGTGACTGTTTGATGAGACCAGACTACCGGCAGTTATGTTTTCAAGATCTTGCGCAAACTTTATAGACTTGGTTTCTGAAAACCTAGAAGATATCCCTCCGTCTCCTATAACCCTTCCCAGGGTGATGACAGCTCCAGGAATTATAAATGAATTGGATGGTGATGGCAGCTTTGATGGGGATTCAGATGTTCATTTGAATGGGAATCGCCCTCGAAAAATTATAGTGGCAAATGCTCTACCGCTGCATGCTCATGCAGATGCCAAAAATGGTGGATGGTGCTTCAGTTTAGACGAGGATTCACTTCTGGTACAAATGAAAGATGGGTTTTCACCAGACACAGAGGTTGTTTATGTTGGCTCTCTGAAGGTCGATATAGCTACAAGTGAACAAGATGAAGTTGCTCAAAAACTGATGAAAGAGTTTAATTGTATGCCGACGTTTTTGCCTCTCGACCTTCAGAAGAAATTTTATCATGGGTTCTGTAAGCAGCAGTTGTGGCCTCTTTTCCATTATTCTTTACCACTTTCTCCAGATCATGGGGAACGTTTTGAGCGGTCGCTTTGGAATGCATATGTCAAAGCAAATAATATTTTTGCTGATAAGGTCATGGAAGTTATTAATTCTGACGACGACTATGTCTGGATTCATGATTATCACCTTATGATTCTTCCAACTTTCTTGAGGAGACGGTTATATCGTGTCAAGCTTGGGTTCTTCCTACACAGCCCATTCCCCTCGTCAGAAATCTATAGGAGCCTGCCTGTTAGAGATGAAATTCTAAGGTCTTTACTCAATTCTGATCTGATTGGTTTTCATACATTTGACTATGCGCGGCACTTCCTTGCTTGTTGCAGTAGGATGCTTGGGATTGATTATGAATGCAAGCGAGGGTATATTGGACTTGAGTACTTTGGTCGCACAGTAAACATTAAAATACTCCCTGTAGGTGTCCATATGGGTCGCCTTCAATCTGTATTGAATGTACCTTCTACATCCATGAAAGTCAGACAGATTCAAGAACAGTATAAGGGGAAAAAATTGATTGTGGGAGTTGATGACATGGACATATTTAAAGGAATTAGTCTGAAGTTTCTAGCTGTGGAGCAGCTTTTGCAGCAGAATTCTGATTTGCGTGGAGAAGTAGTTCTGGTTCAAATTTTAAACCCCGCAAGGAGTACAGGAAAAGATGTACTGGAAGCGAAGAGAGAAACCTATTTAACTGCCAAAAGAATCAATGATACTTATGGGTGTCCAGGCTATGATCCCGTGGTTCTGATTGATCATGGCGTGCCTCTATATGAAAAGATTGCGTATTATGCTGTATCTGAATGTTGCATAGTAAACGCCGTGAGGGATGGGATGAACTTAGTCCCATACAAATATGTTGTGTGTAGACAGGGAACACCTGAGTTGGATGAAGCTATGGGTATGAAGGAAGGTTCACCACGTACAAGCATGCTTGTTGTCTCTGAATTTATAGGCTGCTCGCCATCTCTAAGTGGGGCAATTAGGGTTAACCCATGGGACATCGATGCTGTTGCTGATGCGCTAAATGTGGCGGTTACTATGTCTGATGTTGAGAAGCAAATGCGACATGAGAAGCATTATAAGTATGTTAGCTCACACGATGTGGCTTACTGGGCCCGCAGCTTTGTGCAGGACTTGGAGAGAGCTTGCCGAGATCACTACAGTAAAAGGTGTTGGGGCATTGGTTTCGGTCTAAGTTTTAAAGTTGTTTCTCTGTCCCCAAATTTTAGGAAGTTATCCATTGACTTGGTTTCTTCAGCTTACAAGAGAACTAATAGAAGAGCAATATTTCTGGATTATGATGGCACTATTGTGCCTCAAGCTTCTATGATCAAATCACCCAGCCCCGAAGTTATCTCTGTTCTAAACAACCTCTGCAGTGACCCAAAGAATACCGTCTTTATTGTTAGTGGCAGAGGAAAGAGTTCTCTAAGTGAATGGTTTGCTTCATGCGATATGCTGGGACTAGCAGCTGAGCATGGGTATTTTATAAGGTGTGTATATATTTTATATATGCTTAGTTTTCGTTGTTAGATGACTTTGGTTTGCTTGAAATTTGAACGATTTAGAAGATATAAGGTTGCTTTACTTGTTGCAGATGGAATAAGAGTTCAGAGTGGGTATCTAGTACATTGCTTGCCGATGTTGAGTGGAAAAGGATGGCAGAGCCTGTGATGCAATTATACACAGAGAGGACTGATGGGTCCTTCATAGAATCTAAAGAAAGTGCCCTAGTCTGGCACCATCAAGATGCAGACCCTGATTTTGGTACCTGCCAGGCCAAGGAGCTGCTCGATCATTTAGAAAATGTTCTGGCAAATGAACCAGTAGAAGTCAAGAGAGGTCAGCATATTGTTGAAGTTAAGCCACAGGTATTTTTAAATGATCTCTGAACTCTTGGTTTGCACTGTCCATATTTTTGCATTTGATTTTGGGAGCTGAGAGAGTTGTGGTGAATGTACCTGCAGGGAATAAGTAAAGGTTTGGTTGTCGAAAAGCTTTTCTCGAGCATGGTCAGTAATGGGAATCCACCGGATTATGTCATGTGCATTGGAGATGACAGATCTGATGAAGACATGTTTGAAAGTATAATGAGTGCATCCTGCAGTCCACTTCTACCAGCGGTTCCAGAGATTTTTGCATGCACAGTGGGGCAAAAGCCAAGCAAGGCTAAATACTTCCTAGATGATAATGTCGATGTTGTGAAAATGCTTGATGGACTTGCTACTGCTTCTTCATGTCAAAGGCCTAAAAATAGTGGTTCAAATATTCAGTTTTCGTTTGAAGCTGTTTCCTGAAACCGTATGAACACGTTCCTGTTTTGTGATGATAATGGTAACACGAAGTTTGCAGTGATAGCTAGGAGCAAAAGAATAGTTATATGCTTTTTGGGAATCTCTGTAAGTGTTTAGGGGGATCAAGAATTACGGAGCACCGAATCTTGTCTGCTGCATTTTGAACTTTCTTTGCTGAAGTTGGTGAGAGATTTTGTTTGTGATGTCTCTCTACTTGGGTTTGTTTTTAGTTTTATGGCTTCACTGGAAAGTTGAAAAGGTGGAAGCTGCAGCGTCATAGAAGACGAATTGTTTTCTGAATTGTAGTGGTGGTATAGTTAATACAGATGGACACTTGAGATATACTTAGTCAGCAGTTGGAGATTGAATCGATCTGGCCGTGTTCATGATGGGATGGATATAGGGTAATTCTTAAAACTGATCTTTGTGCACTGTTGATTTGTATAGTCGCACTGTTTTTAATAGGAACAAGGATCATTTTCAAGAGACGTTCAAATCACATCGAATTATCCTTCTCTTTTAACTCTGGGAAATTTACAAAATATTTTAATCCAACCGTGACAGTTTTCCTTTTACAATAGCGCACGCCTTGCTAGTAAATTATGTTTTCTTGGCTTTCCATGAACAATGTCTCTACTTATATGTACTACATAATGCAACATATATTAGTTTAGGTTCAATGATTCTTTATCAATTTTTTGACTTCTCTTTTCTTGTTATCATTCTTGCTCGTCAAGGCTGATCTTTGGTTTGATGATTCCTGTTCTTCAGCGTGCATGGCATTTTGTAGAAACGCTGATTTAGGGACCGGCTCAATTACTTGAGAGACCGGGTTTACGATCCCTATCCCAAAGTGGGTTAGGCTAAGTCTAATGGGAGTTCAACTTCCCTTAAAAGCGTGGTCTAAACCCCAATTTCCCCCCACTTCAACTTCAACTTCCCTTATTTAAGGGAAGTGGAAGTTGAAATGCTACTTCGGCGCTCAATGATGTAGCGCCCAAAAAGTGAACTCGCGCTCAATGATATAGCGCCCAAACGAATATTCTCACTAGATCTGATGGCTAATAACATATGTTCCAGATCTGATGGCTGAGATTATCTGGCGCTTTATCATGTAGCGCCCAAACGCTATATCATGTAGCGCCGAAGTAGAATTTAGCTGATGTGTGTAGCACTTCCCATTAGACTTGGTTTGGGAATTTGCGGATGTGTCATGCTATTTTTTAAGGGAAGTTGAACTCCCATTAGACTAAGCCTTATAAGAGGTGTAAAATGCTATGAAAAGTCTAAGTTACCCTTTTAAATAAAGGATGAGACCAAAATGCCTCTGAATCATTAGCAAAAACCTAAACAAAGAAACTGATTTCAGTTTCAATTTCTTTCAACTCTTTATCTTCTTCTTCATCGTCTCTTCCCGTTGTTTAGTTTTGTCTATGATTAAGTTTTTATGCTTTGATTCCTCTTTTGAATGGTTAAAAATGATAGTTCAAAGTGATTTTCGGTTGGGTGAAACCCTAAAAATCTAGACGAAAATTCAATTGTCGTATGTATTGCATGCAAACAAACCAGACGAAAAATAAGTTACCAAATGTGTCGCAGCCAATGCAGCCGAAAATAGGCTTAATTTTGAAAAACCTAGCCGAAATTTTTTAATTTTCGGTTGCGTTTGGTATGAAATATCCAGACGAAATTAAAAAAATTGGTATTTTGTTGAACTTTGTTTTCGTCTGGATTAATTCAGCACTTCCAGGCGAAAACTCAGCCGATATCAACAATTTCCAGCCGACAATTGGTTCCCACAAAACTTTTGTTTTACAGAGATAGTTTCGTCTGGGAGTAGATAAACAAACAAGCCGAAATTACAATTGTCGTCTGGATTTTGATACTATCATCTGGACGAAAATTTACTGTACATCCAATTTTCCCCAAATTCGAAAATTGTCGGTTGGATTAAGAACACAACCCAACCGAAATTTCAATTTTCGGCTGGATTTTGGGTTAAAATTGAGCCGAAAATAGGCTCTGGAACTCACAAAAATCACATTTTTTTACGTGATTTGAAAAATTAGAGCACAAATCTTAGTTTATTTAAACTATTCTAAATCATTAATTCGGGTTTTTTACATTTATGTCCCATTTTTTTTATTTGTTTACATATCAGCCCCGTTTTATTAGAAACTTACAAATTAGTACCGTTACACAAAATTCCATCCAGTTACAAGTTAACTTGCGTTAACTGACAGGTGGCAGATTTAGGGCCATCTGAGATGACCCATATACCCTCCAGTCAAACAAACTCAGGTCATCTCAACTTACCATTCTGGTTATTACATTCCAGACTATTAACAAACTTCAACTGCAACGTGATAAAATTCTTAAAACATAAAAACTATTATCTATTAATAAATTCCAACTAAAGATCCAAAACTCAAAACCATCCAAAATAAAAGCCTGGGAAGATAATACCCAACTCTTTAGTATTGACAGAAACTAGACTAAAACATTAAGAAAAAGCAAATGCAAGAAGCATTATAGGTCTGGCTTCAAAAGTAAAAGCAAACTGAAAACAACCTAATCCTAACTGTCTTCCACTGAAAACACACTACTGTTGAGTAGATTTCTTTGGCTTCTTACTTGCAGGCATAGTTCCACCAGAACTTCCAGCTTGTGATGACTGGGCTTGAGACGTATGTCCATCAGCTTCGGCTCTAGTCCTCTTCCTTGAATTGGAACCGACAGCACCTCCAGCACAGGTTGTCTTGTTGTGACCAGGAAGCTTGCATATGCTGCAACACCTGGCTTTCTTCTCAGATATGGTCTCATCATAAGCCCTCCTCTTGTTCCTTCTAGGCCTCCCTGGTTTCCTAACCAGTAGTGGAGGAACAATAAGTGTTCCTGGCTGCATAAGAGAAATGCAATCTAAGTTAAAATTGCATCTATAAAGAGAATATAAGCCGAAGGAAGGTTGGAAAAAAATAATATAGTCAGGAGTAAGGAAACGACCTCTTCCCAGTCCTCAGGCCCTTCCAACGGTACCATATCAGGAGCATAGGTTGACCTATAGCTATTCACAGAGTAGTAGCTGGCACAATAGCTGTAAAAAGATGCAAAAACAAAAACAGGTTAAACATCTTTTTTATAAGATAAAAAGTCATAGTTAAAACTAAATATGTGTTTGAAAACTTACTCAACCCAATTGGGTCTGATTTGCTGTAAAGCACAGACTGCGTGTTGGCATGGGAAACCCCTTAACTGCCACTGCACACAGTTACACGCACGTTTCTCAACGTCAACAGTAAAGATTGTATTGTGGACGCTTGATACTTCGTAGAGCTTCCCATCAACATCACCTCCTACTTTATAATCTCCAGTGTTCTTGAACATTTTCTTCAATAATTTCTTGGCAGTAGGTACCAAATCATTAGAATCCCAACCAATACAGGCATTTCTTCGCTTGTAAAATAACCCCATCACCAGCTGGCCATACATTGAAACCAACTTGCAGACCGGTTTCTCCCTGATGTTGGTTATCATATTGTTAAAGCTTTCAGAAAAATTGTTGCTCAAGTGTTCACATGAGCTGCGATGGTCGAAGAAGGCCCTAGACCAGCTTTTAGGATCCTCACTCATCAAATACTCACAAGCATTGACATTTTCTGACATCATACTATCCATGTGTGCCTATAATTGAAACATAAGTGAATTAAGTATTTGATTTCATGCATTGGAAAACGAAGAATCATAAGATTTCATTCGTTCATCTACAAACTATCTCTATTAATGACAGACTCGAAGCATATTCAGATACTGAAGCATACTGAATGCATGAATGATCAACACAAAGGTTAATGAAAAACCATACCTGGAAGTGTTTTGCTTTATAAGCTTTTGCAGCATTCCAGAACAAAGTGTGAAGCTTAGAGCCCTTAAAGTGCTTTTTAAAGTTCGCATACATATGCCTGTCATCAGTTACAGAGTTAGTATATAACATCATATAGCACATTTTGTAAACATTAAATGACTAAGGTTAGTTTCTTACCTAAAATAGAATCTATGTGTTGATGTTGGGAACAACGTCTTAACAGCTTCTCTCAAACCCTTTTGCCTGTCTGAGATGAAGCTGATTGGCTCAACTGGGTGATCAGTCAATCTAGGTTTGAGTTGTTCCAAAAACAAAAACCAATTGGCCGCACACTCACTTCTACAAACCATAATCCCCAGTGGTACCAGTCCATTCTGACCATCTAGAGCAGTGGCTGACAGTAGGCATCCACCATACTTTCCCTTCAGGAAACATCCATCCAGCCCAACAATATTTCTACAACCATTGGCAAAAGCCCTCATTGGTGCATCAAAAGAAACTGTGACAGATTCAAAGCAGTTGTCTTTCCTGCAAAAAGAAACAAGAAAAGTTACTACCAACATCGGAACGGCTACAGCAGCAATAAAGACCACATAACAAACATAACAAACATAACCAATGATTTAAAACACAAATGAGAAAAACTAAGTTACCAATGACATACTTGGATAAGTTGTACTGTAGAGGGGGTAGGGAATAATGATAGAGGGAAATCCTTAGCTATACACATAACAGACGTAAAACTTTAAGAATTACCTGCTGTAAGTGAAGTTAGCAATCGATCCTGGATTGGTCCTTTTGATCATCTCACACAGACTTGATACGAGCTTGAAGCTCTCGTCAAAGCTGCCATTGATTTTTTCCAGAACACAATTTCTAGCCTTCCATGCAACGTGATACGGAATCAGCGTGTTGTGGCTTCTCCAAAACTCTGTAGCAATCTCACTAGGTTTGGGCAGAGTCTTGCCGTGTGATTCTCTTAGCTTCTCAATCACATGCTCAGCTACGAACTTCGGATTTGCACATGAATTCCTCCCGTAAGGATCTCCCATACAAGTGTGATGCAAATGAACGTCCCTTATGCTCCAAGTTGGCTCACCAGGGATTCTCCTAGCAGATACAAACCAGGGACACAAAATGGGTTCTCCAAAACCTTTGCAAACAGCCTTGACCCGGATATAATCGCTCTTTTGTAACTTGTATACTGTCCTAGTTGACACGCAATACTTTCTGAGATGTCTTTGGAAAGCTTTCTTATCAGGAAATTCCATGCCTTCTACTATTGTATCTTCAGCTACAACTTGTTCTTCATGCTCTGGTTCAGGAAACAACTCAGGATCCACCATATCCGCAGCAAAGAAATCCTCGAAATCAATGTCGGTCAATAACGGCCCATTACCAAGATTCCTTACTGGTCCATTATCAACGAATCTTACTTCGCCATTTGGCAAAGGCTTATCCACCATTTCAGGACCATACTTATCTTCTTGTTCATTATCCAATTCATTTCTTTTGTTTTCTTTAATCCACGCATCGATCAGTGGTGCATGCACTTCTTTGACCACTACATAATATTACAACCAACAAGGGAAAGTAAGTTTCTGCACCTATCACGTAAAAACAATTAAACCACAAAATATATAGGAAAAACATTACCTTCAGCTTCATCATCCATCTCCAACAACTGATCATAGTTGTCATCTGCATGTTCAGACACACACAAAATGATTCAATTCACACTGTTGTTCAAATTGAAAACAAAGAAGCTGTAATCAATTCTGAAAATTTAACATAAAAACATTACCTTCGTTTTCTTTCTCGCTATCCTCCTCGGAACCACTGCTTTTCATACTAAAATTCTGCAAAAACTGGCTCCAATCTTCATCATCTTCACGCTCACTGTACATGAGTGGTTGGCTCCATGGCTGGTCTTCAGGATGGCAGTCATCGGCTTCAACGTTCTAAAGGTGCAACACTTGTTCCTTCGTAGGATTGACTGCTTCTTCAATATCATTATCTTTAACTGAGAATTTCTTCCAGAATTCAGAATCTATTGAATCGTCATCCAAATTAACAATGCATTGACTGCCTTGAGTTGGCTGAATAGGTTCCCTTTCAAAGTCCAATACCAATTTCCTGACAGATTCAGTTATTTTGTTCTTCGCTTTTTCTTGTAGCCTTGGGCTTTTTCTGGGCGTAATGGTTTCCCTGGCTGGTTTAGAAACCAGTTTCTTAGGCGTGGAATACCTAATTTGTGGGTTACAAACCACTGAAGCTGACTTGCAATCACTGTTACATAGCAAAAGGTAACACATTAGCCTTAAAAGTCACCCATGGCCAACAAATAGATGAAAACAGTTATTGGCATTAGCCATAATAGACAGAACATAAATGTAATGTTGGAAGAAGTAAACTATCAAGAAATCCTGAACAATAACAGTAGAAAAAACTCAACAAAAAAACCCCTAATAGACCATTTCATGAACCTAACAAAACACAAGTAAAATCAAAAACATTTGCTACAACAACTATAAAGACCTGAAATATAAAACTCTAATTTTTCATCGGTTTGCAAAATCTTATCATTTTACAAACAAAATTCATATCGATTCACTAACAACATGCATATCACTCAAAACAGAACAGTAGACTCTATACAAGTTATAATGAAACTCTTTTAAATTTAGAAGTGATCATGGCCTGGGATCTATATTTTTGGACCTAGCTAACTAGTTATCATAGTGAAATCTCTACTCGCCTATTACACGAAAAAACTACAAGCTAATATCAGTGCAGTTCCGAAGTCTCTATACATGGATATCTAACAAATGCTAACCATTATATAAAAAGAGAACCCAAAACTTACTAAGTTAACTGTCTACAAACATGGATATTAAACAATGCTAACCATCATAAAAACAGAACCCAAAAGTTACTAAGTTAACTGTCTAACCGCGAGGCATACTCAAACACAGAATCAGCAGCCATGTAGGCACTCAAACTAGAGAACATTTGAATAGAAAGTACAGTTGGACAACACAAGCATATCATCTTCAAAAACAACTCAACAACAACAACAACAACAAAAAAAACTAACAGACCATTACATGAACCTATCAAAACATATATGATTTCACACTTGCTAGAACTATACAGACCCGATATTGAAAACTGTAAGTTTTCATCGATTTACAAAAGCCTAATATTAAATTCCTAATTTCAAAATCCAATTTTCACAATAAAACAAAGCCCTAAATCAAAACCCAATTTTCAGAATCAATGAAACAAAGCCCTAAATCAAAACCCAATTTTCAGAATCGATGAAACAAAGCCCTAATACAAAACCTAATTTCAGAATCAATGAAAAAAAAACCTAATTGTAAATTGAGCAAGACAAACTCAATTCAAAAATGCAAAATAACAACAAAAAACATACATCAAAAAAGATAACAAAGACAGGGTTCCTGATTGTATACCTGTTTGCTACCTCCATCTTCTTTTGCTCCATTCTTCAACAACTATGGATATCTCACTCACAAATTAGTTAGGTTTCAACCACTGTTACTTTATCGATTTGTTTTCTTATGGAATGAAAAACCCAAAACCTAGTTTCTTTATATACAAGTGATAAAATAACCCATGTGATTAAAACCCTAACTAATTTCTGGCGGGATTTGCAGTGATAAGGATACATAAGTGCGGGAAATTGAGAGATAAGGATAGATTAGTTAAGTAGTTGTAGATTTTGCCTATATCCCCGTATAAAACTTCATTTTTCTCTCCGCTCCGCCATTTTCTCCAACACAGTTTGTTTCTCTGTTCTCAGTTCTTCCAAGATTTGACTGAAAGAAACGATAAAGGGGTATGTGCGTCTTTTCAAAGTAATTAAACTTACACCTGTTTTTTTAGCTGGACCTGTCTTTCAACCTCTCACCTTGGTCCCACAAACTAACTGTTATCCGCCGTTAACTCTGAACGGTGGGATACTTTTGAAATGTTTGAAAAAAACGGGATAAATAGCTATATCGGCTCCATAAGGTAGGATAAAAATGACTATTTCCCTAATTCTAATTAAGTAGGGATATTTTGGTATTTAAGAAAATATGTTGGATAAGGGATTTTGGAAAAAGCTTAGAAATAAACCTATTTTGTTTTATTACCCGGTCTCCCTAGTAATGGAGCCGGTCCCTAAATCAGCGTTTTTTTTTGTAGGTTCTCCAGTGATGTAGATCTAAATTCTGCACAACCTTACCAATGTAACATGTTAGTTCACCCTACTATGCACTTATGTTAAACCATTTACACTTATTTAAACCAAAACCAATTATGTGAAGACTGCTTTTTCACTCTTGGTTCGGTTCAGTTCAATTAGGTACGATCTGTCAATCTTAAGCCTTACCATGTTACATGTTAGTTCACACCTCTTTACTCTGCATCTCTTTGTATAATGCTCCTATTGTTGTTTAAGAGGGTCTGTTACTTCTCTTTTTTCGCGGAAAGGATGTTCATTCTAATTTAAACTAGTACAACGTCTGTGTTATACATGACAGAGACCCAGTAGAAGAGTCCGGTTCGAAATATCAGGTGGTAGATTTGATTGTTCTACTGATAAATTTAGTCGAACGGGCTTCTGGTAGGACTTCACAGTTGTGCCGAGCATCATAAGTTATCATAAGTTTGTTATTCTTTCGCCATTAGGTCGGCTAATTTGCTTCCAGTTTGGTGAATGAACTGGAATCCGAATAAGTCATTCAATCCAACTGTGATTTTCTTTGCTTCTTCCGAAACACACTTAGCTTGCCATTTAACTTCTTTGAATTTTCCATGAAAGCTGATTCTGGGGCTTCAAATATCCATGTGAGTATTATAAGCGATGTCAAAAAATGGTGAAATGACTAACCCTTTACACCTATTTACACCCTAATTACAAATTACACCCCACTAATGAAGGAAGCTAAGAAGAGAATGAAACTTGAAGATGATGAAGGTGGTGGTGGTGGATGAAGACGATGGTGGTGGTGGTGGTGGTGGTGGTGGAATGACTAAGTAACTTTTACACCAATTTACACCCCACTTACAAATTATACCCTAACAAACAAAAAAAAATCAAAAATCTCAAAATCAAAAATCTATTTCTCCTACTCTTTCTTCTTCCTCTCATTCCATTTTTTTTTTCCTTTCGGAATTTCATTCAATGGTGGAGCAATGGAGAACCAAATGTAATAATAGAAATCCACCATTTGATTTCGTTGTTGATGGTTAGTTCACTTAGGTTAACTTTGAAAAATAAAAAAAACTGTTCTTTTTTTTTTGACGTTCAGAAGCGACTTACGGCCCGTATAACAAGCCGTAACTTGAACATACGAGCCGTAAGTGTGAATCTTATAATTCAAGCTTACCAGTCGTAACCCACACTTACGGCTTAAATAAAAAGAACTTGTAGCCATAACCGTTAGCTTCAGCCATTACTGAAAAACCAAGTTGAGTTACGGCTACCTGTAACTCAATAATATCAGCCGTAACTTACACTTACATCTCACAAATTGTAGCCGTAAACACTTACGGCTGATTTCGATACTTTTCTTAGCAGCCGTAAGTTAAATCAAAATTTTTTGTATCGCAAAGTTAGTGGCCGTAAGTACAAATTAGTATCCGTAAGTTTAGTTATGGCTACATACGTATGTGACTTAGTAGCCGTAAGTGTAGTTACGGCTACAAACTTTTTGTGCATTTCCTAAATCTCCACATTTACAGTACATACTATGGAAGGATGTTAATACACTTGTATCAAAATACAAAGGAGATTTGCAAACAAATTGATGAATTTGCTTACCTAACCCCAATGCAGATAAGTTACTACACCCTAGTAAAACACTAGTCAAACTCCTCTCATTTTAAGAAGGCGGAGAAAGAAATAGAGCTTTGAGGATCGGGCGACCAATGAGTCAACCCAGCACCAAAAATTGGTTTGATTTAATCTAGTTTTTCATCCAGTTTTCATTCATATAGTTGCATTAATAGTAATCTTTTCATGAATTTCATTGTTGTTTTTTAATTACTCCAACATAGATCCGCACTTTATTTTGGTTAATCATTCCTCTTTCTTCCTCATCCTATTATAAACTTTCATTTGTATTAACATCATAATGCAATCTATCTAACAGATAACATGTGTATGGCTTAAGTTTCTTTGCAGTCTTCTCCTACAGAGCTCAATGGGTTTCCTATGTATCTCTTCCCCTGTATCCAATATGTTTATAATCATATCAGTTTTGGCACAACTGATAATGGTTTATCCTCCAAAGGCAGTATTGCACACAAACAACAATTGTTTGTCTTCTATCAGTTAGCAACAGTATGTCCCAAGTATTCATGTTTATGCAGTTAGTGATTACCATCCCATCTCACAGCAGTCAAATGACAATCCTCGGCATCATCATCTGAAAGAACGAGTTGAATCGGCGAGTAAGTTATCGAACCAAAAATTCAAAATACAAATGTTTCAAAGTCCGCCAAGAACAAGCCTTATTTTCAGGATCGAATATAAATTTCTTTACCAGAACCTTTTAGTTAGAAGGCAAGTTCAATGCAGCCAGCTCACCGTAATTAAATGGAAGATATCTTCTAAGATTTGTTACCCTATAGGTGAAATATGCACGTGGCTGATATCCTCGGAAATTTTCAAAGTTTACCATACTGGAAAAATTCTTAGTTGTTATGAAAGTATTTTCCTCAATATCTTTTGGGATCCTGCGTTATCTTTTACAACAGAATGTAGCCATACCCCAAACTATATAAATACGACCCAGAGAAAACCCTATTGTGCCTTCATACACAACCTCAGAGAAAGAAATTCCTTAACCCTAATCGTCTTAACTATGTTTCAATCCAATGAGAATAATGTTTCCACCATCACCTCACAGATGCAGTTAGCCAACATAAGAGGTATGGATGCTAGACAAATACGCAGGGTTGTTGGTTCTACAAGAATCATTGAGAACTCCACATCCCAATGGAGTTATGCACTTATTGGCAAGCTAATGACAGAACTAGATATTGATACAAAGGTTGTCAGAGAAGAGATGAGCAGATTCTGGAAAAAGTTCAGAAACAAGGAAGTTCGTGCTGTGGGTAAGAACCTATATCTTTTTAGGTTGGGCTCGAAAAAAGACATTGATGACATTCTGAATGACAACCCATGGAACTTTCTTCAATACCATATGAACCTACAAAGGTATACTCCCAATATCAAGTTTGAAGACTATGAGTTTACTCATCAAGAGTGGACGGTGAAGTTCAAGAATCTCCTTCTGGAACATCAAAGCAAGGAGCTCATTGAAGATTCCTGTGAAGAACTGGGCAAACTGGTCCTCACTATTCCAAGAAACTGTAAACCAAGAGGGTATAACATGATAACTGCTAGGGTCATCATTGATATACGAACACCATTGCTGAGGGGTGGATGGTTCTTAGATGCGATAAGTGAGAGGGTCTGGCAAAAGTACCACTGGGAAAGACAACCACACTCACTTTGTGATAGGTGCTTTACCATTATTCATGCATGATGAGGCTATTTGCGGAGATGTTTCTGAGGATATGATCCTCAGACGTATGACTGAGGAGGAATATCTTCTGCATTATCAAGATATGGCTATAAGATATGGGGTGGAAGTTTCTGATAACATCCCAAGGATGATTAAGTTCATTGCTGATGCAATTAGGAAGATGAATGAAGAGGTCCCTGCTGATACAGAAAGGAATGGTAAAAGAGCTAGAAAAGCAGAGGAAGATCAATGCAACTATAAGGGAGGCAAGGTCCAAGTACTTGGGACAAATGCTGTTGCAGCAAATGAGATGGCGGATGCTGATGCTATGGAGCATGACCAACTGTTTGAGGAGTCGGGGGAAGTCAGCATGAGCACTGAGGAGGAGACATCAACTCTGGTAATCTCAAACCCTTACATTTTTAATCTATCTTACAAAGAGTATTTAATTTTTCGGTCAGTCATATTTATTACTCAATTTTTAGTAATTAATAGCAGTTCCTCTAGTCTTTATTGCAAAAACTCCAGTAGAATTAATCATTTAAAGCCACATCGTTTCCACTGCATTTTCATTAGTATTAATCATCTCTTAAACTTTCACTGCATTGTCATTAGTACTAATCATTACTCAAGCATTTACTGCATCCTTGGTATCTGTTTAGAACCAAGACATTTAGGATCATTAGTTTTTCATAATAGTCATCAGCTCTTCAAAACCGCTAGTCATAAATATAAAGTATCAGCTATAGTTAGGCTTCAGTTAACTCATTTTCTGAAGATATTATACCCTATACAAATAAGACTTCTGTGTTGGAATTGTCAAGGCTTTGCGCAACAAGGTCCTAAAGATCATCTCAGGTTCCTAACCAATACCCACAATCCAGATATGATCTTTCTCTCTGAAACTAAGCTTAGGGATGACATAATTGTTAAGTTTACTAAAATGCTAGGTCTCCCTAATAAAGTGTTTGTGCCCTCTGTTGGCCTAGCTGGTGGTCTAATCCTACTTTGGAAAGATGGGTTTAAAGTAGATATTGTTCACACATCTGAAAAAATGATACATGCTCTGGTAACTCATGATAGTGCAAAAGGAGAGTGGTTCATATCCTGCGTTTACGGGACACCTCACAAAACTGAACAACTTGAGCAATGGAGCTATATAAAAGGACCTTAGCACTAGTGTCAATATTCCTTGGGTGCTTATAGGAGTTTTGAACATTACTTTAGACAGCTCTGAAAGAGAAAACCAAAGTACATCTGCTGCCAACTCTAGTGAAGTCTTACAATGCATTAAAGATGCAAACTTGAGTGATTTAGGATGTCATGGTAACCCTTTCACATGGACAAGTAATAGTCATGGAACTGGCATACATAAATCTAGGTTAAACAAAGGTTTTGTCAATCCAGAATGGTTTATTACTTACCCTGATTCTATTATTACTCATCTACCTCAAAACAAATCTGACCATTCCCCAATTTTGTTAGACTTGTATAAAGCACATGTTGTTAGAGGTAAGAACTGGAAGTTCTATGAACACTGGCTCAAAAATATAACTTATGGAGAAGAAATTGCTAAGAGTTGGTGCACTAACAAAACTGGCTCTGCATCTTTCATTTTGTCTGATAAACTTACAAATACAAGGAAAGAACTGGGTAAGTGGAGCAGGTTACATTTTGGCCAGATCCAGAGCAAGATAGCTGAACTGCAAGAAGAGTTGATCACTCTGCAACAAACTGACAAGGGAGGATGTAACACTGATGCAGTCCTCAAACTGGAAGGGGAAATAGAAAAGCGGAATGATATTCAATGCAGCATACACAAATCCCAAGCCAAAGACATCTTCTACAATGACATGGATAAAAACTCAAAATATTTCCATATAAGAGCAAACAGAAGAAGAGCCAGAAACAAGATAGACTCCCTCAAAGCTAGTGATGGAACATGGTGAACAGACAGAAAATCTATTGAAGAACTTCTCACAAAGCACTTCTCTACTATCAGTTCTACATCAAATCCAGAGAGCAGTTACTTCTTTCTTCAGCAATTACCAAAAATCATCAATGATGCAGACAATGAAGCACTTACAGTTATTCCATGCGATGAAGAGATACATTCAGCTCTTATGACAATGGCTCCATGGACTTCACCGGGGCCGGATGGTTTTCCGCCAGGTTTTTATCAGACATAATGGCAGCTAGTTAAAGAATATGTATGCAAGACAGTAAAAAGTTTCTTTCACTCAGGCTACATCCTCAAAGAGTTAAACAGAACAAGGATCTCCCTGATTCTAAAAACACAGACGCCTCATAGACCTGAAGACTTCATACCTATAGCCCTGTGCAATACTATATATAAGATCATTTCAAAAGTATTTGCTATAAGGCTAAAGAACCACCTGGAGAAGCTAATCTCACCGATGCAATCTGCTTATGTGCCTGGTAGACTGATTTCAGAGAATGTGAGTCTAGTACAAGAAATAGTTCAAGCCATGAAAAGAAAAGAGGGAGCAGGAGGTACTTTAGCACTCAAAATGGACATGTCAAAAGCTTTTGACAGACTTGAGTGGAGCTTCTTAATGGATGTCCTAGAAAACTTTGGTTTCAGTTCTCAATTCAGGCAACTTATCATGCCATGTATCAGCACAACACAATTGGAGGTAATGATCAATGGTTCCCCTTCAAAATCATTTCACCCAACAAGAGGAATTAGGCAAGGAGATCCATTATCTCCTTACCTATTTATTCTATCCATGAAGTCTTTCTCTAGATATCTAGGTCACTGTGAAGCTACAAAACAGTTAACAGGTGTGAAGATTTCCAGGTTTGCTCCTAAAAGAAATCATCTCTTATTTGCAGACGATTGCCTACTATTTTGCAAGGCAAATCTGACTCAAACCCAAAGATTACTTCAAGCCATAGAAGAGTTCAGTCAATGCTCAGGCCAGCTGATAAACTTCAGTAAGTCAGCAGTATACTTCAGCAGAAACATGGATATCTCTAACTGCCAAGATCTCAGTGGTATTCTACAGGTTAGACAGCTTAACCTAAATGAAGAAAGGTATCTTGGGCTCCCATTTTTTGTGTCAAGAAACAAGAAAGTGCCTTTCTCAATTCTAGTAGACAACATGAGCCATAAGTTAGAAAGGTGGAGAAGTACAAATATGTCGAAGGCGGGAAGGTCAGTTATGGTGAAAAATGTGCTCAATACAATACCAATACATCACATGGTTTCCTTCAAACTTCCGGATACAACAATAAGAAAGATGAACTCAGTTCAACAAGGCTTCTGGAGGCAAAAGGAGGGCAACAAAGGTCTACATTATACTTCTTGGCAGAAACTATGTAAACCAAAAACACATGGTGGTTAGGGCTTCAGGGATCTTCAAGTCTTTAATAGGGCACTACTAGCAAAATCTGCATGGAAACTGTGCACATAAAAAGGTACTATATGGGCAAAATCTCTAAGAGCAAAGTACTTTCCAGATGGAGATATGTTCAACCTGTAGGAAAAGACAAATACTACCTGGTCATGGAGAAGTATCAGCTCTGAGATGAGTTTTATTAAGAAACATAGCTGCTGGTCTATAGGTAATGGTAAACAGATCATGATTTGGAAGCACGGGTGGATACCAAATTTTCAGCAAGCTCCAGTACCAAGTCCACTGCAACAAACACTAATGCTTACATCTTTCTGCATTAGCTATTCTCACCAAACTCAAACGGATGGAATGTCTCTCTAGTAAACAATCTATTTGAAGAAGCAGTGGCGAAACTCATCCTAGAAATGTCTATTTTTCGGGATTATGAGGACAAGCTAATATGGACACTAGAAAGGAATGGGAAATTTTCAGTTAAGTCTGCTTACAAACAGATGTACACTGAGACCTATGGTGCTCTAAATACCAGTGACAGAAGGAAAAAGATCAACACTACTCTCTGGCAGCTACCAATGTTACCGAGAATCAAGAATTTTCTATGGAGATATGTTAATCTGGTATCCTTGCAACAAAAGAGAAGAGATTACAGTGGTAATGACCCATATTGATACCATTTGCCCATTGTGCAAACAACATTCAGAATCAGATAGGCACATTATAAGAGACTGCATTATCTCTCGGGCAGTGTGGTTTGCTCTCCAAGGTGGTCAATCATCAACAAGCACTAGTCTACAGGAGTGGATAGGTAGCTGGTTTGAAAGCTTGTTTAATAAGGAAATAACTGAAGAAGTAATTACACCAGAAAGAATCATTCAGCTTTGTAGAAGTCACTTAGCGGACAACACTCACATTCAGAAACCCAAAACTCATAACTCTCAGAAAATAGATAGGACTAACATTCGTTGGACTCCCCCCTCCAACAGGTCACTTACTATAAATTGTGATGGGTCTTTTTCTGAATTATCTAAGTTGGGTGGCATTGGACTAATCATTCGAAATTCTGCAGGTGAACACAGAGGATAGCATTGCATCCACTTGAGCAGTGCTTGGAGTGCAGAGCAGGCGGAATGTCAAGGATTGTGGGTAGCGGAAAAATGGGCAAAAGAATTAAAGCTGGAGAACGTGCAGTTTGAAATTGATGCAAGGCTCGTGGTTAACTCAGTTACTACAAATAATTTTAGCTTAGACTGGAAACTTTTCAATTTGATTCAAGATATTAGGAAGTTTTTCTTTAAGTGCAAATCCTGGCAATGTCTTTACGTGCCAAAGGAACAAAATAACGTAGCAGATATTTTGTCTAAAATAGCTAGAGTTGAGAAACTATCAAGAAGGTGGAATGCAAATCCACCAGGAAGTATATGTAACCAGTTACTACTAGATGCACAATCTGTAACTCAGTAACTATTCATTCATATATCTTTTCAGTTTCAAAAAAAAAAAAAAAAACTCCTCTCATTTGGTATCATTCCCAAAGCCACCATTATCTTGAATATTTTCACACAATCTTCTGACCGACCACATTCAACGTACCCAAAAATCAATGAATTCCAACTTACCAAGTTCCGGCATTTTTTGAAACAAATTTTCTGCCGATTCGATCTTTCGGGACTTCAAAAACCCAGTAATCATCGCTGTCCAAGCAACCACACTTTTAACCGGAGCTTTATTAAAGAAGTCAACCGCAGAATCCAAATCATTAGCTTCGACATAACCAGAAATCATGGCTGTAGGGGGTAAAACCCCTCGGAACACGTGTCTCGCATCCAAGAAGCCAAACCACACCGAGAGGATCGGCAGCGAGATCTCGGACCAGCGTAAAGAAGTAGAAGTTACACACAAACGAAGTAAAGACTCGGAAGGAAAGGATTCGGACCACGTCGAAGGACCGAAGCCCCAGAATCAACCTCGGAGCGAATAAACCGCCTTACTCGACAGGGACTGACACCACCACGATTGAGTCGTTTGTCTTTATTAGCTGTAAACCACCCAAGCTCGGCCTATATAAGGCGAGCTTGGAAAACGTTGTAAGGGTTGGATTCTTTTTGGGTTGAGCCTAAGCAGCAAGAGAGAGATTAGGTCTGTTATCTCCTCTGGTTCCTTAGGGTTATATTCATGTAATCACAACATCGAAATACATACAAATCTTCTTATGTTTTGCCTTTACTGTCATAATTTTGGTCTTTAATTACTGTTCTGAGTACCTTCGGTATTGTTCTTGTGGTCTTCGCACCATTAAATCTCATTTAAACTACTGTATGTATGAGTAGATCTGATGGATATGGCTCATTGAGTACCTATGCAGATTTTCTACTCGTACAATGGCACTCCATGAAACACTATTTTTCTCCGGCATTATTACATAGCCAATTTTGTGAATTGATACACATAGGTAAACGACTGTCCGATTAAAACAGAAGCATGGAAACCGATAAGGCCTTGTGTTTCAGAAAAATCGGTAACCAATAAGAACTGTCTATCATCCTTGGTGGTGGAGGCGGTGGTGGCGGTGGGCAGCGGAAGTTGTTGGTGGTGGTGGCGATGGGTAGCGGCAGTTATTGGTGGTGGTGGAGATGCCCCATGAAGACCTGGTGGTGGTGGTGGAGATGCCCTATGAGAGTGAAGAATGTTGGCGGCGGCGGCGGCGATGGTGGTGGCGGTGACGACGGTAATGGTGTAACACCATGACTTAATTATTTTGATTATCAATTTAATTAAGTTAAGTTAAGTTAATTATGTGTTAACTAATTAAAGACTAAACATAATGGGCAAATTTGGTATTAAAAAAATATTTACATAAGGGAGAGTAAAATGCTATTAGGAGAACGATTATTGAGGGGCTTCTGAAGCCCCTAAATCAGCTTTCTTTTCCCTTTAATTATGGTATTACCTTCTTGCAGTCATCTTCAATAGAGAAGTTGGCAAAGCCTTATTCCTTGCCCATACAGCCGCTTCAGCTTCAGTTTGCTTTGAAATTTCCTCCTCTTTCTCCTCCATAACCTGCAGCATTTCGTAAGATAATTTCAGCAAGCACCATATTAGACACCCTTGATGCATCAACATTGAGCTCTAGAACTGATCCAATGTCTAGGCTTGAGTGTGACATTTTCACTGAGTTGGCAATAGGGTTGCTAAGGCCCCTTCCTATGGGTAAGGCAAAACACTAGTTTTGCCTTATTTGCCCCACTATGGAAGGGGCAAACACCAAAAACGACCAGGCAAACCGCCAGATCTGCATGTTTGCCGGGCCAGATAGACAAACTAGCGGTAGCTAGTAAGATTCTCGGTCGAGAGACTTACTCTCGACCGTGATTATCTCTCTCTAAAGAGATAATCTTTCTCCCTACCGAAAATATTTCTCTATTTAACTAATTCTTCTCTCTTACTTTTACACTATATCTCTCCTTCTTTAAGATTTTTTAATATATCCTATTAATCTCTTC
Source organism: Papaver nudicaule (assembly GCA_023529015.1). Taxonomy (NCBI): domain Eukaryota; kingdom Viridiplantae; phylum Streptophyta; class Magnoliopsida; order Ranunculales; family Papaveraceae; genus Papaver; species Papaver nudicaule. The sequence goes on from JAJJMA010036866.1 coordinate 27,169, forward strand.
TATTTAATCTCTCCTACACATCATCCCACAACTAATATCCTAACAAAATAAAATTCAATGGGTCCCATTAAAAATATTTTAAAATTAGATTTGCCTGTTTTCCCATAGTGCAAAATCAGATTTGCCTGGCCACGTGGCAAGGCAAATCAAGAGATTTGCCCTTTCCCATAGGAAAGGGCCTAAGAGTAGTATCCTGAATAGAAGGGGTTTAGAACTGAATAAACCATTGGATACTAATCGAAGTAGAAACTTTGTTTGGTTCAAGAGCTATTTCCTAATCCATCCAAGAAAGAACCCCCATTGTACACTAAGAGTGGTGGACTAGGGGGCCGCTTCCAAACATACTTAGCAAAAGAACAACCAAAAATAAATGATGCATAGTTTCACACACAGTTACAGAAGATGCATGAAGAATCCACCCCTACTAAGATGGATGCAAGTTTATATCTTGTGGCTAAAGCATTGTTAATCAAGACACTTCCGCAGGAAGAGCTTAATACCCGCTTCGAGAACATGCTTTGGGTTGATAGAAGAAACAGTCCCAGATTTCAGGCTTTTCAGTAATACATTATCCATTATCAACTCAACTCTTACTAAAGGATGGAAATTTGTACGAGTTGAGATTTAATGGCTAAGAATATTCTGATTGTACTGTACTAGTACAAATCAGAATATCAATTCGTAAGAATAATGTCGTAGTCGTCGTAAATCTTCTCTGAGGCAGTGGGAAACGTAAGAAATGCTCATACAGATATCATGCCCTGAAATGAAAGGAAGACAACAGCTAAATACTCACCTACCACTAACGTCAAGTACCACTAGGATGGTGACATGTGTCGAAACTAACCAACGGTAGCTAACGGCTAGACATACGCAACTACTAAGACTAACCCACAAACAAGGATAAGGGCTAATCTAAACAGACAAGGGGTGACTCACAACTCATATCACTACTCTAGGACATGACAGACAGCTTAATACCCGCTTCAAAAACATGCTTTGGGTTGATAGAAGAAACAGTCCCAGATTTCAGGCATCCAGAGGTCGATATTCTCATTATGTCTGGTTTCGGTATCATTAGCCATATCCATCTTTACCAACCTCCATGACCTTCATTACTTCCTCCATCATCTTAACCCAATACAGATGCCCTCCCAAAAAAACATCCCTCCAAAATTAAAAAACGTAAAAAAAAAAAAAAAACCCTTTTTTTTTTTTTTTTTTTTGCTTAATAATATTTCTTATATATTTATATGTTATTGGTGTGTTTATAAAACTAGTCTTTCAGTTTTAACCGACTGTTGAAACGTAAAGTCAATTGAAACGCACAATTGAAGGAATTCTTATGTAATGTACTAATGCCCAAAACTAATGAGGTTATTGTATGCCATGGACATCAGCATGCTCAAAATGGATTAAAATAGATATACTAATGTTTTTGGTTCACTTTCACATGTTATAGATGATTGATCAATTCTCTCACATAGATTTTTTGGGTATTCATGAAAATACAATTAGAAGCTCTGTCTTAATACCATCTTCTCAATATCATCCCTACTTTTGTGCTGTTATGAGTCTGACGATCACATAACACTGTTAAATGGTGTCCAACAGTCTAATCTCTAACATGCTAACCAGTGAAATCATGATAAAGTGTCGCAAACCCGATAAGCTTAAGGACCCAAATCTAAGATGCATAAAGATTTACAACCAGAAACTAAAGATGCTACCAAGTTAAAATTAAACTTGCTCTTTATTTGCCTATGACAGTTTTGGAAAGTAATCTTAATCTTAACTGGTATGGTTTAAGCTTTGGATGATCATAATTAATGAAAATAAAATTTTAATTAGGGAAGAAGAAGAATGGTTGTCAATTAACCCTATTTAATTTTGGTAGGTGGTAAATAAGAGAAATTAGAATTGAAAAGTGATTAGTTCTATGAATTCTGAGGTAGGGTGGGAAATAGTGAGAGTGTAGGACGACCTATAAAATTATATTCATTCTTTTATTAATGGTCGAAGTTGTTAGAGCGTTGCTCGGTCAAACCTACTAACATTGGTATGTCAAATTAGTTATCAAGTTTAGATGTCAAAACACAATTCTTGATTTAGTCTGCTAAGTCAGTTTTCGGATACGGGAATTATATTAGGTAGTTGAGACCATGACACGAATATCGAAGGTTCGCGATGACATCATTACATCTTCATCAACAAAGGTTTGTGGGAGTTGCGACTTATGGACTCTTCGATTCTACTTATTCTATCATTCGAAATATAGTCGATGACTTTAGTAATGATAGATTATTAAGAAGGATTTCTATCTACACGACATTCAGGTTGTGTTAGTATACTTTCCAAATGTATTACGGTCATAGGATACTTGTGAGGAAGATTTGATACACTTTCTAATGAATCTTGGAGAATACTCGAGAAACGAGTATGCGGATTATGGTTCATAAACAAAATAATGTTTAAGTATGAAAATTGTCTCGGTTTATGTGCTACAAATCAAATCTGGATAAACTACTTTGTTGCACTAGCAGTTGACGAACTGGTTCGTGATCCAGTACTCGAACGAAAACTCATGAGGTTCAATTTGCAATTTGGTACGCGAACCATCTCGCGAACCTAGGCTTTCAGGATTTCTTTTGAAGTCAAAAGTAATAAACGGCTCGCGAACCGTCTCGCGAACTTTTGTACACGGTTCAGTACATGACTTTCGGATTTCACAAACAGGTGAACTCGATCCTAAAAAAAGATATCTTACGCGGTTCACTTATCCCTTCTTAATTGTTCAATAAGATATTCAGGTGTTCACTCTTGTGTTGAGACCATATCTTTGAAGTAGTTAGCCTCTACTAAATTACTTGATGATAAACTCTAAATGGTTTCCATGTGTGATTAAACTGTGATTACTTTGAGTGCAAGTTAAGTAACATGTTCGTTTCCACGGGTCATGAGCTAACTTGTAGGACAAGTAATCCATACTTTATTTCTAAGCATCTTATCGAGGACTCCTAGAAGGACAACAACTAGCGTCAAGTAGTCGCCAAAACTCTCTGTGGATTCTACGAGAACCCTTTATACTTAGGTGTCATCCTCTGTAGGTATAAATTCCTTTTTGGAATTGGCCTACGACTATAAAAAAGACTTCACTTGAGGGTTGTGAAACACATGTAGATATTTTCCGCAGTGGTATTTATCAGGTCATGGAACCTTTGTTGGTTGTTCTCGTTCTTGTGTATTCTATTGTAGGGGGGTAGAAAACCGACAAATCAATAATAAAAAAAAAAAATCAAAAACAAAAACAAAAATATTCATCACATTAATTTCACAAAAATTCCAGAAACCGACAAAAATTCCTTCAATAGCTGACCATAATTACACAATCTAGAAACTGACTTCACCTTAATTGATTTCACAAACTGACCTTAATAACATAGATCTACAAATATTATATATTTGTTACCACTAGAAGAAAAAAAAAAACAAATTTAAAGCAGGACGATAGGTTGAAAGCAAACAAGTTCCGTCAGAAACTTGTATTTGCAAGAGATACGAAGAGAGCTTAAGCTTCGTCAGAAACTTAATGATAATCTGATTGTAATAATCAAGATATAATTGATATAAGGGTTATTTAATGTTTGGTACCCAACAAATGTCCAAGACATAGCGTTGGTACCTAACATTTCAAAAATTAAGCTTTGGTACCTAGACCAAACGGAGACCGTCAAGTCAACTCGTTGACTTAACAAAAGAATAATTATTTTGAAAAATAAAATTACTATTTCTAAAAATCCAATAGTACCCCTTAATCCTACGGTCACAGTGAAAGACATAGATGAACCTATCCATTAATACTCTCCGCCTCCCTTTTCCTCATCGTCTTCTCTCCCTCTTTTCTTATCTCTTATCATCTGTGGCTTAAGTTACATAAAAAAAAACCTATATATGATTCTCATCCTATATTCTTCTTCTTCGCGTTCTCTATTTTTCTTTTTGCTTTTTTGAATCCCAAATAAAATCT
>JAJJMA010036870.1:0-31376 GCA_023529015.1 Papaver nudicaule
TGTTTCTCTAACTCAATTTGTGTTTAAGTTCTTAAAAATTACAGGTTTGAAGAAAACAAGATTAGTCGATAGAAGTGGGAATAAATGACCTTCTGCAAAATACAATCTCAATCCTCTACACATCTGTGTATCCTTGCATAAAGGTTGGTCGTCATCTCGAAGTCCTTTTGGACTACGACTATTGAAAGACTTCACTTGAGGATCGTGAAGCACATGTCGGAAGTAAAATTTCATCCTGTATCTTGGGTCGATTGAATATTTTCAATCTTATCACGACCAAGATTTGATAGAAACTTCGTAAGGTAGATCTTGTATCGTAAACCCTAGAAGTTCCCAACGCAAATTCACGAACTAGGTTTCATACTAAGTTCGTCACGTGTTTGGAGGTAAAGTTGTTTAGGCTAAATCAATAAGCCTTATTCAACATATCGATTTCCATTAACCTTGACTTTAAGTCTAAAGGAAATCACAATCGTATTCTTGTTTGATTACTTGGATACTTTTAGGCGTCCTGTTAGAGGCAGGGTAGCGCTAGTCTTCACGAAGGGAAGTGGAGCAACTCCTAGGCCTGTAAAGGACGTCATCTAGGGGAATCAAGTACGTAGGCTACTGCGGGAGCCAAGAGACATAGGAGCACATTGGTAGCTGAATTGCTTATAGGGCGAATTCAGTCTCGATACAGTCCAGTCCGAAGTCTGAGATTAGGCTAGCGTCTGTATACCGTTCATACTAAGGGTGTTCACATCTGGACGAGGTCCCGGGGTTTTTCTGCTAGGTTTGCATTATATTGTCTCTGATCTATATAATTGAAGTAATTGCAAGTTTGTTGATTCATAACCTTTGAGTGAATCCATCTCTCTTGAGATCTACAAGAACTACGTTCTTGTTAGGGTTCGGTTCTCTGAACTATACTCAGGCTTTTGTTTGAATATTGATTTATGAGATCGTTCAAACAACCATAATCAACTAGGTTCACGAAAACTAAAAGTTGGTGGTGTATCTCGGTATCCTCGTTTTTTCATTTAGCAAAAGAGTATTTTCTTATTGATTCAGGAGAGAGAACTTAGATTACAAATGATCTCAAGATCGATATTTATAGTGTACAAGTATTGGCGGTATAAAGTATTCCAGAATGTTCTATACAAGTAATCCCTTAATAGTCGGTGACGACTAACTAACTTTCCCGTCATTCTGTACTTTGAACATCTTCTCTTGAGTCATCTGAAGTAATCTGCTCCTTTGGTCGGTTTAAACTTGAAGGACTTCTTCTGCTGCCAGTCGACTGCCAATGCTATCAACACCTTCTTTGGTTCTGCACCATTTATCAGTGTGTTGGCCCTTCAGTAGATCACCTTCTGCCCTGAACCATATTTTGTCATCAACATGGTGAATTCCTGGTACTTTGGTGAAAACATCATTTACTCGAGTTTGTGATGGTGTTGGTTATATTGAAGCTCAAGAAATCAGCAACAAGAACAAGATGAGTAGAAGATTTTAGAAGGGGAATTTTGTGTTCACAACAAGCCAAGAACAGTACATGAGTTATAGGAAGAATGGATACAAAGCAATTTACTGTTTTGCTTCAAATTTGTATGGTTATGGAAGATCAACAAGAAACTGTTGCTTTTGGTTGTTGGTTATATGGGTCGAATGGTTGAATTGCAAGGGTATTTTTGAAGCTAATATACTCACAGAGATATGGTGCAAATGTCTGGGCAGTTGGATTCTAATTTGTGTACAGTTTGATTCGGTGTGGGCATGGATTTGAATACAAGAAGAACACTGACCAGTTTGTGGTGTTGTTGTTGATTCGAGCAATATATGGTGAGATTTCAGAGGCCAGGAAGAGTACACAGAAAAGGGTATAAATTCATGGAAGTTCAAGTATATTCCAGTTGTCAGTTTTTGTGCAAAATGGGGAGAAAAGCGTGCGCGGGAACTACTAGTTTGTGATGTTTTCCAAGGGAGTTTGAGGTGTAGATTGTTGTTATTGAGTAGATCATGGAGTGGGTCATCGATGGATTCCGAAAATGGAGGCTAGAAAGGTGAGTTTCGGAGAACTCTTTTGGCATAGTTTCTGCGTGAATTCTGGCAATTCTGGCCAGTTTGTGAAGTTTTGTTGTTGGATGTTTTGTGCTGATAATTTGAAAAAGAAATTGAGGGAATTAGGAGGTTATAAGTGTTGTACGAAGAGGGGATATGGTTAGTTACAAATTGGAAGAGTTTTGAGCATTGTTGGAGCAAGAGAAGACCAATACAAGACAAGTACGAACTGGTTATAGTCGTGCATGAATTAGAAGACAAACATGCTACTAGTTGGAGTTACAATATGAATATGATAAGAAGAAACTTTCTACAAGCTCTAAGTGCAACCATTTCCTCACGAAGTTGTTGTGTTTGGAGCTTGCTCGAGGAAGCAAAAACTAAGTGTGGGGGAATTTGATAGGTGCTTAAAACACCTATTCATGAGTACCCTATTCATACATTTTTGTTAGCTTATGCCCCGTACATTGGTTATTTAACGTTGTTTTCTATTTTTGTAGGTACAACGACTTTAAGTCGTAAAACAAAAGAAAAAGCATAAAAAGAATAGATCTTGCCAACTATGTCATTTGAAAACTGTACCTGCTGGGCTTATGAAGAAGTCTCGCAACATGGGCTTGGCCTTACAATACAGTGGGCGTCAATAATCAGTGGACTGGAGATGGAACGCACATGTGTTGGAGGAGGAAGGAAATCAGGTTTTAGACCAAAATTGGTAAGTATAGTGGGAAGTATTCCCGCATGTCACGCGGGTGGGGTGTCAAACCTTTCAAGAATAATCTCTCGACTCTAAACGACTCAATTAAGATGTAGCAAAGTAAGTCGAGTTCGAATCCACAGGGAGATGTGTGTCTTAGTTGTTATAAGGATCAAGATTCGTTGTTTCGAAACACAAAATTTCTTAAAATTGTAAAGGTGTAATCAAATATAAGAGGAACATCGATTAAGGAATCATTGATATATAACAAATTTCCTACAATCTACTCGTTACCAACAACCCTAAAGGTAATAAATACAAGCTCATCTACTCCGTTTGTCTAATATGTCCACCTAAAAGAATATGATATCTTTTGGATTCTATTCATGTGAGCACCTAGAATAAGCTCTCTAGATATAACTCACTTGAATGCTATGGGTTCTATGAGATAGGTTGTTCCTAGTGATAAGCACACAAGCTCGACTCATACACTAGTGTCAACTTCTACATATATGTGTTTAACAAAGTACCTTCATCAACACAAATATATTGCTACTTGTATCGAGACCTCCAAGACAATTACGGATCTAAAAAATCTTGACTAGCAATAAAATTATTAATCAACAATTCAATTTCGAACTTGAATAATCAACTAACTCTTCATAACACAATATTAGCATGGTAGAAATTGAACAATAAAGAGTACAATTGCGGAAAAACGTTTATTGAATATCAATCATAAAGCCATGTCTCGGGTTTTGAAATCAACCCTAATCAAATATAAAACTTAGCTACTCATGTTCTTGAAAATAAACATAATAATCTCTGTAAAATAATGTTTCAAAACTTAAAGAAAAATTGGAAAAGCAAACTCAAAGTACTCCTTGAAGCTCCTTGTGCGCTTCCATTTTTGTTTGTAAAAGATGTATTTTTCTGTTTTCTGCGACTCCTCTTATATCTCTCGAACTCCCAAAACTCCTGCAATTTCGTGCTAGGTAAACACCCTTGATTCCATACCCATCCACAACTCCCGATAAGCCTCCAGTCGCAATTGTCAAATACCCGGCAAAAAGCCCTGAAGTTAGGACCGAACTCTTCACTCAACCATAGAAAAGTAACCGCAAGAACTGTTGTAAATAACCCTTGAAACCTTGGCTGCAGCCAGCAGTATCAACCTAGTTACAACCCTTTGTCCATGGCAATCACTACACATCAAACCTCATACAGACCAACAAAATTCCAGCCATCTCTCTTTTTACTTTGCAACCAACATCAGTTAATTCCTCTCACAACTCTTATAGCCTTCTAATCCATCACAAATACTCACAGAGGCTAGGATCGATGGTTAACCACTGGTTCAGTGGCCAGCAGAAATCACTGCAAAACTGATCGTTTAGGCCAAGTATCAAATACTTTGGGTGCATTTTCTGGAGAAACAGATGTAGACTACCCTTTGATTTCTAAGTACTATCAAATCTCCTTCCCTGCAATTCGTTTTCATTCAAGCACAACCCATTCATTCATTTAAAACCAAAAGTCTTCCCCTTAATCTCCAGCTTTGAATTACTGGCAATATAATTCAATTCTTCTCACTGTTTTGTAATTTCAAACCTTACCCAAACTCGAGCTGTAGTTCTCCATGAATCAGCACCAAGTACTCCTCTTGTGTCTTCCACATCGACTCCACAAAAACAACAGTAATCGACACACCATTCCTTCACTCATTTTTGAGCTGAATTGAATCTCAAATCACCAGATTTTGGACGAGCTTCAGACCAGTTTACCCCAAATAAGCTTTTGGTCTAAAACCTGATTTCCTTCTGAAAAGACGAGGGTACCGAGTACACCACCAATCTTTATTTTAGTCCACCTATAAGTCAAACCTTGACCGGTTCGTGTAATCAAGAACTCAAGAACAAGATCTCTTTCAGATCTGATTGATTCACACAAGGGAGTCAATACAAGAATCCGAAAGGCTATGTCAACCAACCAAGTATGATACTTTAATTATATATGAAGACTCAAATATAATGAGGGAGTAAAGTAAAGTACACACAAGATTTTGGTAACGAGGAAACTACAAACTCGTAGAAAAACCCCGGGACCTAGTCAAGTTTTGAATACTCATAAGAATTAAGCCGCGAACACACCTACTCTCAGACTTCGGACTAGCTGGTGCATACAATATGACCCTAATACTACTATTAGTCAAAAAGATTTCCCCTCAGTATTCCTAAGCCTCCAACCACAGCAAGGTGGTCACACACATGTACTCCCCTACGTAAACAGGCGCCCGTTACTGTCTTACGCAAGAGTTGCCTCACAGCCCGTCGTGAGGACTATCGCTACCCGACCTCCAATCGGACGATTACAACCTTATGGATAACAACCAAATAGCGGCAGGTCAAATCGCTAGATGATATCCTTGGTAACTAACAGATATTTTACCGAAGTCTTTTCACACCAAGAGCGAGGTTATTAAGTTTACTTAGGCAATAAACACCTCGAGATATCGATCAAGGTTTCAAAACCTAAACTCCCGAAAGAGCAACCTTGTCGTCCCAGTTGGAATCAAGTAGATAGCTGTAGCAAGTACGATATGATATGACCGTGAAGAACGATGTACCTGCAAGGAACAAATCCAATAACAGCGGTCTTGATTCCACTCAATATCTATAGTTTAGGCACACAAACCGAAAGCGGCTTGCTGACAAATCCAGGTTAATAGATAAAGAGTATGTTCTAATCACAACGATCTTGAGTGGCCTTATAGCAGAAGAGAAGGACCGTAGAATAAACAAGATCGCAAGGTTTGATAGATGTGATAGAACAGAACACAAGTACAATACAAAGAAGACTAGTAAACATAAACTAGTTTCCCGTAAGAGGTACTTCTAGGATTCTCGATCCCTAGAGAAGACTTTCACGCAATTCTAGACCGAGAGCAAAAGCTCAAAGGTAACTGAAAAGAAAAGCGACAAACACAATCTTACAATTCCGAAGAAGAGCTTGGCCAGAGGGATAAAGCTTTCAGGAGAGATACCACTCCTATTTATATTGACTAAGGCTTTAGCTTTGAAATGAGGCAAACTTAATTTCGGAAATTCCACAAAGCACATTTACATATTAATTCCGAAATTCCCCATTTAGTCTCATAGCATTTAATGAGAACTAATACTCTAGCATTTTACATTTAAGAAAAATATATTCCATAAAGAAAATATATTTTCGAAAGACGTTTAGCCAAGAGCAATCAAAGCAAATAATATCTTAAGGTATATTTGGATATTTCTTTTAATTCGAAATATGGTGCTTACCAAATATGATCCATGGAAAGATCTCAATTCGAAAACGTGTCCTTAGTTTCGAAAATCTCCTTAGATATTATTACTTCCAAATGTCGTCACCAGCTTTAATAATGTCGACATTACTTCCTTGGTATTGCTGGGCTAACCAGACGAACCTAGGTGGAAGTGGGATCTGGTTCAACGTTCCGCATAAACGTATCATAATAGACGTGGACAAAGCCTTGTGTGTTGAGATTAAGTGAACACGTAGGTTCAGACATTCCGAATCACGCAAATAGATATACCATTGGAAGTACGGTGCGAGATTCTACGAGTAACTAGCAAAATGTTAAATCTTCTGAATTCTTGATTCCAATATAGATGTCACGTTAATGATATCCAAGAATTCAAATCAAAACATCAAATGAATAATCAAATGAATATTTGATCGAGTAGTAAATCATACGAAGATTTAATCACGTACAGTATTGATCCGAAATCATGTGTCTACTAACTAGAACGACTAACCATATTTCAGATGATGACTCAATTCCACTTAGTTGTACATTGAAGATGAACGAATTCAAACTTCAAACCGAGAATATCAAACTCATTAATTCGTTGAAGCACAAATCAAAAAATGTAGAGTTTGAACTTCGAAGTTACGCATTCTGAGTCAACCATATTAAGGTTTCGAAACGTACATCTGTTTTGGCAGAAATCAAATTAAGGTTTCGGAACCTAAAGTTCATTATATGACCAGAACCATATTAAGGTTCCCAAATCAAGTTTCCACATAGAGAAACCTAAAGCTTGGTTTCGAAATCTAGATTATGTTTAACAAAACCTTGGTCAAGGTTTAGAAACAAGAAACACATATTAAATTCTTCACAAATGTTTGGTGTCGTACTTGAGAGTCCATGTGGTCGAGAACCGTTTCAGCATCACACCTTTTTAGCCTCGACGCACAGGAATATATTTCCCGGTTCACATAAACCTTTAGGAAACCCCAGGGTCTTTTCGACCTTTTAGAACTCACATGGTCAAGACACACTGGCCTCGATTCTCAAGTCACTGTCAGCCACACAAACATAGTTACGAATATGTGATATCTCATTGGTCACAATATTTAAGTTTCGAACCAATAGCTTATGAATACAAAAACCAGTTTTATGGTTTCGAAATCAACGTTTAGTTTTACCAAAACCTACATTGAGGTTTCGAACATTGAAAATTCATAAGTTGAGATATACAAATATCGTTTAGGAATCCAGAAGTGAGATATGGCATACAAGATGTTCATATACAGAATCAAATGAATGATTCAGAACTTCAGAGTTCAGAGCCAAACCATGACGTCGTATTCGAATCTCAGACCAACAGTATTTCGAGTCTACACAACATAAGTGTGAGTCACGATCTCTCTTACATTGGCTCATATAAATATATGCAATCAATCCGACATAACCAGACTAGGTAAGAAGAGACACAATACTGTGATGGATCAAATCTCGTAGTACTACCGAGATAACATCACATTGCTATATCCAACTCGAAAAGGTTTTAGGAAAAACCTTTATATTAACTTAGAGACGGAGAAGAAAAGAAAGCTCTAAGCAATATTGGAATATCATAACTACAACACTAATACCGCAAGCGGTAAAGCGGAGTTATCATAAGACACACTGATCACAAGTGATCAAGTCATAACGTAAAGCTCAAGCTGAGAGTTATGTTTATGTCTTTTGTAGCACAAGTGTAAAAGATAATGGAATTGCGTTATTTAGATTCACTAACCTGTTGAATGATGAAGCCGGATGTCTTCGTTTGATCTTCAGTCTTTCTTCAACTCTTCAACCAGTGATTCTAAATCCTACCAAAATCTTCCACAACCTAAAGCTAACTCTCACATGACTTCACCTAATTGTGTGTTGTTTAGCAGTCGAGTTTTGATCACTAAAGTTGACAACTAAGCTTGACATACCAACACTTAGTGAGGTTGACCGAGCCATGCTGTAACACCTTCCTCCTCCAACACACGTGCGTTCCATCTCCAGTCCACTGATTATTGACGTCCAGTGTTTTGTAAGGCCAAGCCCATGTTACGAGACTTCTTCATAAGCCCAACAACTACAGTTTTCAAATGACATAGTTGACAAGATCTATTCTTTTTATGTTTTTTTTTTTGTTTTACGACTCAAAGTCGTTGTACCTGCAAAAATAGAAAACAACGTTAAATAACCAATGTACGATGCGTAAGCTAACTAAAGTGTATGAATATGGTACTCATGAATAGATGTTTTAAGAACCTATCATTAGGGCTTCTTCTTGTCAGTTTAGGTGACTTTGACACTGCCTTCTTTGGAGTATTAGCCCATTCTGGACATTGTAACTTCACACTCAATGAGATGCGACCCTTGTCATCCACTTTAGCATTATCCCAAAACAAAAAGAACGAAGTATCATTCTTCAAAGTCCATGGGTATCCATTTTCTGACACCTACATAAAAGTCACACTACTGCATCCTCTTTCAAACATAACTTTGCAAAAACCAGTTCATGAAGCCTATCCAGAGTGATTCTATCTCTATCTAGATGTTTCAAAATAATGCACTAGTGTAAATTGGCTATTTTACTACACTAAACAACTACACACATTCATGGTAGCAATGTGTATTACTGCCAAAGTGGGTAGCAGATATAGAAAAATGAAAATGAAAAATGAAAAAATCGAAAAATAATCAACAATTCCTAATCGGGGTAGCAGATTTGGCTATGTTATTTACATTTTAGCCATAGAACAACTACCCACATTACTACGGATAGGCATGGAGTTAAAACTAAAAGGATTATTGGGCCCACCTACTTATCTCTTTAATCTTCTAGATTGATAAATGAAAGAGAAACTCATTCCATTTCGATATGTAACCTATTCATGTCGCTCTTCACCATAACCGAACCCTTATTTCATTTCAGATCTACTTTTTTTTTTTCCTTTGTTGAGACGGTAGTAAGTCTGTGTTGCTAGGGTATTTAATTTCGATTTTGGTTTTGTTTCTTTGTTGCTGATTTGATTTCAGAGAAGATCAAAGAGAAGTTAGGGTTTGGTTTCAATAGAAGTAAGTCTGTGTTGTTAGGGTTTGGTTTCAAAGAGAAGTTCTGCAATTAATTTTGATTTCAAAAAGACATCTGATATCAATCGTATAAGTATTTGTTGATAGTTAGGGTTTCGTTTTATCTTTTGTTGATAGTTAGGGTTTGGTTTCATCTTTAAATTGATAGTCCTTTTTTCTTACATTGCAGTTGGAGTCCAGATAAACCAAGAGCTAGTATCGGTGAGAATGTGAGGGTAAAACACCCTCGGGACACGTGTCAAGATCAAAAGGACTAGGCCCTGCCAGAAAGCGTCGCAGCCATACTTCGGGATTAGCCTGCAGAGCTACCTCGAGGGAAAGCTCGAAGATAGAAGACTCGCCTATATCATCAAAGGATAAAAACCTGAAGCCATCTTCGGAGCTCTCACCGAAGGAACCGCCTTACTCGACAGGCTATGACACCACCACGATTGAGTAGCTTGTCTTATTAGCTGTAAATCACTACCGACTCGGCCTATATAAGGCGAGCTCGAGAAACATTGTAGGGGTTGGATTTTTGGTGTAACCTAAGTTGTGAAGGGTGAGATTAGGTTAACTTTCTCCTCTAACTTCTATGGATCATATCCATGTATTAGTTACCACAAGATTTAATGAGTAATCGTGTTCTTATCTAGCATACTCTTTTATGTGTTATCTTCGATGTTGTTCTTATTCTCTTCGCACTCTCGTATGATCAATACTGTCTGTATTGCCTTGGTAATAGTATAGATCTATTGGCTTATGCAGATTTCATACTCACACAGAGAAACTCAGGTATAATTTCATTTTTTGATGATAGTTTGGGTTTTCAGATTTATGTTGAGATACAAATGGATTCATGATAAAAATTTGTTTTTTTATGTAAATAGTACTGTTTGTGTTGGGTTGTGAGATTTGTGAAATACTTAGAAGTAATTTGGTATGCTATCTTCAATATTAAGTAATTTTAAACCAAGTAAAATGACAAATTTTTATGCGTTCAAGGTGTTCGAAGCAAGGGGATTTGGTAATTGACTTTATGAGATGCTTTGCTTAATCTTAAGAAGCTTGTTATTTGTGTAAAGCAGTTGCCTGAACTACTGCAAAATATAAAAGGTCACTGTAATTTCCTGGTGTAGTGGTACACCGTTGTATGTGAAGTTGGTTTGCGACTTGATTTGTGAATGAATGTTCATGTTGTTTCTTTAATTTTCATCAATTGTTTCAGTTGAATGAAACTTTGATTGTGAATGTGTATTATGTCCTTCTCATAGGGGTTCCTGTTCAGTTTCAGCTTCGCCATAGTCTAGAATCATGCAAGTCTATAGCCAACTTCAGTTTAAGGTACGTATTCATTTGTTATATCTACATTTGCAAGCATAGTTTCTTCGAGCATTGAATTATATTGTCATGTTCAAGTAATACCTTTTGTTAGTGTGAATGGTAATTTTCTTTGTTGTTCTTATTTAGAGGTGAAAATGAGGATACCGGATTTATGTTCTGTTGTTCTTTTGTAGTGTAGAATTTATTTATTGGATCTCATTTATCTGGTGGGTCTTAGTTTCTGATGTATGGGATTTGCTTGCTTATAGAGTGGTGCAGAAAAGGTGTACAAGGGGATATCACACTTTGCATCTGCCTCTATATACTCGAGTTGTCAGCCGAGTTTTGTCAGATGTGGTCTGTGGTGGAACAACCTTAGTTACCAGAAGCGTTCAAACAGCTCACGTATCTCACTGAGAAGCGCGCTTCTGCGCTTCACACAAGGGATCGCGGGTAGGAGCTCGCTCATACCTCGTGAGATTCACGCTCCTTCCCCGTGAGATTCACGCTCCCGTCTTGAGGGGAACATTATATTAAAAGTTAAAGTGTACAAGTGAATTCAAACAAAAAAATTCTTTATTTCATTAGATATAATAGCATCACACCAGATAAGCTAAACACTCAAAACGAAAATTTTATTATTAGATGCTTCTTATTAAAAACAATTGGGCATATATATATGCAACATTTGATCAATAACTTCTTGAAACTCTTCAGGCGTACTCAAATCATCGTCTGATCTTTTCTTTCTATTCACGAACTCGACCAATTCATGAAGCACGAAATCGCTTAACAATGCTCGAAACAAAAGACAAAAGAAGTAATACTGAAGTAGACATTTTATTTTATTTTGATTTCCTTAATATTTTATTTTATATGTATTAGGAAAAATAAATTTATCAATAATATAACTATTAAAATTAATTTGTATTTTACGCTCCTCGTACGCTCCCCGCACCTCATTTTTTTAGAATTTCACGAATCTCGCTTTCGCTCCCGTCCTCGCTTCCGTCCCGTCCTTGTTTCCGCTTCTGGCAACTAAGGGAACAACACACTCATTCAAGATGCTCTCTAGAAATGAGAGTATCATCATCGAGGAGAACAAACCTGGTCTTGCCCACTTAGATTCAACAAGGAGCCGTGAGGTTGTATATCAATCTGTTTTGGGTGAATCTAGTAGAAGTTTAGTGTTTACTTAGTTTAATGAGTGTCAGTTGTTTCTTTATGCCTTCAAGTGTTTTCAATCAGTTTTCAGTAGCTGTTAAATTCTATTATATTCCCCGTCAGTTTGAGTTTGTTCTTTCTCTATTCCCAAGTTCTGTTAAACGTTTTCTTGCTCAATAATAGCCAGTTTCTTATTTCTTAAGAATTTTTTTAGCAGCTACTTTTTGATGGAGTTATAACAATACAATAGTTAGTATATAGGACTATTGGAGAGACTTATCACCCTAAGAGTTGATAAAGTGAACAAAGGTAATCACATTGAAGTCTTGATTTAACAAGGGCATTTCTTGCCCCAAAACAATTTCTAGACATTTTCATAAGTTACACCTACAAACACACTAAGAGACATAACCATGTAGCTTAAAAATATACAGGTTCGCAAATTGCCTGTTTGTTTCTAGTATTTCTGTACATCTGAAGTTACTATAGTCATTATCTTTGTAAGTTAATTTTTGTACATCTGTAGTTACTATAGTCACTATTTTTGTAACATGCACTTCCTTTTCAATTTGTTCTTTACAAAGAATGCACGTGTTTTACTCTATTTTTCTATATGCAGTGGCAAGCACAGAAAAAACCTTCATTTTTAATTTTTGATCATATTGTTGATTGTTTTTACAGGAATGTGCTGCTGCCTTAGTGTTTTTTAAGACACGCTACGTTGTTGTTGTTGTTTCTGAGGTTCCTTAATCATAAAATTCCATGATTTGGGTCACTGATTTGGCTCCAGAACCACAAGATGTTTACTGGTCAAACCTTTGTATCCCATACAGGAAGTTGTGGGTATGCAAGATCTTAACTCTTATAGCTACTACAATGTTCATGTTCGTGTTTCTTGTTCCCGTGACAGACGTACAAGCTCTTACTCAACTTGACAATTTACAGAAAAGTTTCCCATTTCTGAAGGGATTATTGAACAAGTAATTAAATTTCCATGATTATCAAGTTTTAACAATTTATTTCGGTATCTGAGGGTTCACATGATGTTGAGTAAGAAATTACGTTTGGTTCTTTGGTGCAGGTAGATAATGAGTAAATGTATTCAGTTGAGAACAAAGATACTGGGGTACATATATGGATTAGTGCGTGTCCAGATTTCTGCAACAAGCAATACAAGTTGGCCATAGAATGTGAAGTTCACTTGAGTTCATATGACCACAATTAACAAAAGGTATAATGGTTTCTCAATGTAATTTTCAGTTTATCTTCCAGACTCGGATGTCAGAGGTGAAGATGTAAATCATTTTTTGTGCACTTTGAATCTGATTAATGTAAATTATATTCAGTTTTGAGTTTTGTAAGCAATACAATGATATTTTGTTTCAAAAGTAATTTGAATTTATGAATATAGTTTCATTCCTTAGTAATTTCATTTAATGGTGAATAAGATTTGTTTCAGCTCAGTCAGAATGACTTTAGGCAATCAACCAAATCTGAATTTAATTCCAGGTTGAATAAGATTTTTGTCAGTTGCAGTAAGACTGTAGCTGAATCTGATTCATTTTTTATTTTAAAAACCTGGACTTCTACGGATACAGACGGTAGTAGTATAACGACACACTGTGTGCGTTGTTTAACTGCTACCCCTTGTAAAGGGTGGCTATAATATAACACGCCTAATCTGCCACGCTTTGTAATACTGATGGTGTGCGTAGTAATACCGAGTTATACTATGTATCCCAGCGCTTTCTAACACCAAATTTCTTTCCTTCCATGTTGTATGATATGGTATATCAATGAGGTGTGAAGCCTTAAAATCTTCTGCAATTTTGTTTGCTCTTGGAGTCACATTGTATGATGTTTTCTTCAAATTGTCTCGTACAACTTCAGTTACTAATAATGGGTCTGCAGACCTATTTCTACTGTTTTTATCACCCTTACAAGTATGAACTAGTTGGACCTTTCTAACCTTAAAGGTTGACAGTTTAGGTAGCTTAACAGCAAAAACCATTCAGTTACATTCTACTATCCCCTTACTGCTGAACCTATTCTTACACCAAACTCTAAGTCTAGAACTGTCACTCTATTCAGCCCTATACACACACTCATTCATTACGAAGTATCTTTTAAGATGTCTGTGAAATGCATACTTATCATCAAAAGTTGTATACAGTAATCTTGGATGGATCCAACTCTTCTACTTCATCTTCATCTGGAAAGAGCTCTTCAGGCTCATCATCTACTCCACCAAGTTCTTCTACTGTCTTCTTATACCACTGTTTTTGCCTGAAAAACATTGTACCGTCATGAGTACTTTTGTAGTCCTCGAGATCAAAATCGAACAAGACTAGCCTAAACCAAGTCAATGGCCGTTCAAGTCTTGCTTCGGTCACAGAGAGGATAGAAGTTGATCCAGGGAGGGAAACAGTGAAAGAATCTTGAGATCAGGTTGAGAATGTATGTTTCTGGGTATGAAAGTTCAAAACCTCCATCGTAAGTGTGATTGGAAATCTCCAAGGTTAGAAGTGTGTTGAATACTCAGATATGCTTGCTCTGAGGTTCTGGTGTTTCGAGTGTTCTGCCTTGGAAGATAGACGAAGCCTATTTATAGTGTTGAACTCACCCTAATCTCTCGACAGAGAAGGTGGAAGTCGTGCAAAAGTGGAGGAGTGGAGAACATGGATTCGCTCTGTAACTGCTAGAGTCGTGTAGAACATGTCTACTCAGCACCATCTTTCGTAATTGTCCATCATCTCCATCAATTTCTTTCTAACTGTCGTAGACCGCCAGACCCATACCCCTAAAGTTATCCCCCCCCCCCCTGTGTGATGTTTTGATATCTCGTGTAATATGAAGATGTTGTGTAATTGTGTTGAGTTAAACAATGTTGTGTGGCCATATGTTTGTAACGTGGCCCTGATTTGAACTTGGCAAGGATGTGCATATGTGGCCATGTCTCCATGCCTACAACCTTGCCCAAAATAGATGTGGCGCCATGATCATGGCGCCATGGATTTATGGCAACGGCCTAGCCCTTTGGCCAAGGCCATCTATTTTGTAGCGCCATGAATATGGCGCCATGGCTTTATGGAAACGGCCTTGGCCTTTGTCCAATGCCAAATATTTTGTGGCGCCATGAATATGGCGCCATGGCTTTATGGCCAAGGCCAAGTATTTGAGACGCTATGAGCATGGCGCCATGGCCTTATGGCCACGGCCTTGGCCTTTGGACAAAGCCAAGTATTTGTGGCGCCATGGCCTTTTGGCCACGACATATATTTTTATGGCGTATTAGGCCAAGTCATTTAGACTATGGCGTGTTTGTGCACTTGGGTTATGGCATATTTTTAGGCCATGGCATGCTTAGCCATGCAGACTAGGCCATTCTATGTTTGGGTTATGGCCTGCCTAAGTGTGTTTAGGCTGTTGTATACTTCTCAGAGAGCTCTGGACAGGCCTAGAACTACAATGTTTCTAAGGTTTTCATTGAGACTCGGATGTTGAGCCATATTTCAAGAGGAAATCCATGATGATGCGTCTCTATTAACTCTCCACCATAGTACCAGTGAGCAATTTAGTTCTGATGTCGAGGAATTCGAAGCGATGTCGACATGAAGTAAATTGGTGGTTTTATGAGTTCGTATGTTATTTGGTATCGCGCTAAGATATTATTCTCTCCACCCGAGAGCTATAAGAGAGAACTCATAGGGAGTGTATATTCGGTTTGCAGAACAGGTTGTATTCTGAAACCATAGAATTTCGTCTGAGTAGACAATCGCCTCTTGGCAAGGCATAACAGAGGGTGTTTTCACCATCTACATTAAGTCCCCTGGTTAGTGTGGAACAATAATGTTTCATACTAAGCACCATATGGTGAGAGCAGTTCTAATGACCTTAGGTTTTTTATTCAATACTAGTAGAGATTTACAAAGGATCAAATCTTAGTGCTAATGGCCATGAGTTAAAACTGAAGATAAGCTTGTGTGCAAAAATATAGATGTGTTATTAGCTGAGAGTTTTTATTTTTTTATTTTTTTATTTTTTTTTTGCAGGGGATGCAAGACAAGGTAGGTGGTGATATAAGATGTGTAGGGGGTTGTGGCCAAGGCCAAGCTTGTGGCGTCATGGATGTGGCGCCATTGCTCTTGTGGCCACGGCCTTGGCCTTTGGCCAAGGAAATTGTGGCGCCATGGATGTGGCGCCATGGCTTTGTAGCCACGGCCTTGGCCTTTGGCCGAGGCAATCAAGGAACTTTTAGGGTTTTTGGTTCCATATGTATACGAGTACATACTCATGCCAGGTTTTTGCTAATACAAAAAAAGTAGAGGACTTACAGGTTTCTTAGTAGGGAGTTCTCTCTTCTCTTTATCTTTTGAAATCTCCAAGAGGATTTTGCGTAAGTTCGTTGGCCGACTTTGACCAGAACTTTGAATACGAAGTCATACAATCCTTATCTTGCATAGGTTCCGGGGTTGAGTCAGGTGTAACATCCCGCTTTATGCGTAGCGTATTCAATTTCTAGGGTTTTGCAGCTACGTGTACGCATTTATATATATATATGGTACGCATAAAACTGTAACTCTCATCTTCATTCCTTCGCATAAGCTTCTCCGTAGTGCGCGTGACCTCTGAGGCTCATGGCTAACAACAACGACTCTAGTTCGTCTTCACAGAAGAAAGCTCATGTAAAACGGAGAATTTCTTAAATCATGGCCGACAGTAGCAATTCTGGTTCGTCTTCGCAGAGGGAGGCCTACGTGAAATGAAGAACGTGGATTCCGAGTCCGGTGAGTGTTTTCTTGCAACTTTCATCATGTGCGTGTGTTCGTTATCCTAACATGGGTGGTGATGTTGCAGTGTAGAGTCATGGTGACTCGAAGTCGAGGTCGCTTGAGTGTCGAAAGGTTGGGATTTGAAGAAATTCCTCCGGTACCTACTCAGACTCTGGCAAGAAACCCAATAAATCCTCTATCTCCTCCTTTATCTGGTCTCCTCTCTTTGTTGTTTGCTAACCAATTGTTGTTTCATCGTTCAGGCGACACAACTCCGTGAGAGGAAATGTGTGAGTGCTCCTAAGAGGAAGAAGACTACCCAAGAAGGTTCTCCAACCTATTATCCGATTTTAGTTGTGGCTGTGGATGAAGATATTGAGGAGAATGGTGGTACTGATGACGCTGGCCCTTTGTCTAATGGTGGTTCATTTCTTGACGAGGTTAGCCTAGGGATAGATGATGTCGACTACTCGGGGGTGGTTTCCTTGTGCCGACTCCTTATGCAGATCTTTATGAGAAGATATGGAAAAGATATGGTCATGTCGCTACCAACAAGTTGATGAAGGATACCTGTCATGGTGACCATGGTCTCCCTGCTCCTTCCTATGATTAAAGAGGTGGAAGAGGAAAAATTGTACGACGTAACCTCTGGAATGATTCAAAAGTTGGAGAGTCGTGTTTCTGTCTTCGAAGCTTTGATGTGTAATGTGGGTTGGCTTCGTCAGCAGCTCGAGATCGTGAAGGTGGATTGTGCTGGGATGGTCTCTAACGTCTTTCTTTGTTTGAAGGCTCTCATCCGTGCTGAGAAGGATTTAAAAGGGTTATCTGATAAGGCCGGTCAGATGTTGAAGGTTATACGGGATAAGGATCGGGCTTTGATAGAGGAGTCTAACAAGGTTAATGAGGTGATTTAGAAATTGAAGAAGAATAAGAACAACGTTTTCTCCAGGGGGTGGAGATGCTTTATAAGTGTGACTATTCTTTGTTGGATAGCTTGTTTTGAAAGCTGGGTTTGATGCCTTGGTGATGTTGAGAGAAAGGTTTAGGTTTGAGAAAAGTGTTTTTTTTTTTTTTTAGTATTAGGACTCTGGTTTCTTTTTAATGGAATGTATTAATCTTTGTTTCTAGAATAAAATTTTGGGATTTTTATCTAAAGAAAACAAAACTTCCATATCCTGACCTAAGTCCCCAGGCTCCTCTGGGTTCGTCCACCGTCATTTCCTTGTTCGAGGGTGTTTGATTGAACCTCGGTGCTGAATGTGATCCCAATCGTCTATTATTATGTAATCTGAATGGAGAGTGTGATCTACATCTGTTTGATTGATGGGTGTCGTGCATCGCTTCTTCTGCCATTGTGGTAGATAGTCCTACTAAGTCCTTCAGATGTTGCGAGCTTCGTATGCCATGCAGTGATGGATGTTACCAGGTTCTTGCATGGGCTTCCAGGCATCTGTGTAGCTTTGTGAGAACATGCTTTTGTGGCGCCATGATAGTGTGTTGATACCACCTCTTGTGTGGTTCCATGAGTTCCCATCTCTTATGGCGCAATGCATATGGCGTCAAACCCCCCTCCCTTTTTTTCTCGTGGCACCACACTCTCTCTTATTCTTCTTTTTTCGTGGCGCCATGCTTGTGGCGCCACATACACATTTTTTTTTATCTGATGGCAAACTTCCCTAAGCGTAATACACTTTCAACCATTTGCCATTGATAACAGCCCCCTCTTGTTTTCCATCCATGGTGACTATCTTGTAATATCCACTCGCTGATGCTTTAGAGATAACATACGGGACTCCCAATTCAGAGAAAACTTTGGTGTTGTGGCGTCTTGTTGAATGCGTTTTGTGGTCTTCAATACTAAGTCTCCCACTTGAAAAGTTCTCGGCTTCACAGCTTTGTCGTATGCCCGGGAGAGCCTCTTCCGATACATTTTTATATGTTTTTCTGTTTTGGTACGCTTCGAATCGAGGGAGTCCAGCTCTGCTATTCTTGAATCTGTTATTTCGGCTTCGTTCCAGTGAAAACCACTTGCTGCCGCAATCCGAGATGATGATATTGTGATCTCCGCTGGTAGTATGGCGTCAGCACCGTAAACTAGTGAGTAAGGAGAGGTTCCAGTAGAACTTTGTGGGGAAATTCTGTAGGCCCATAACGCCATGGAAAGTTGTTCATTCCACGACCTCGGATTATCGTGTACAGTCCTGCTGATAATCCGAATCAACGTCTTGTTGGTGCTCTCTGCTTGCCCGTTTCCTTGAGGGTAGTATGGAGTGGAACAAATGTGCTGGATCTCGTACTGTCGTAGTAACTTTGCTACATCTTTGTTAACAAACGGTGTCCCGTTGTCAGTAATAATGTGTTTAGGAATCCCAAACATGCAAATGATGTATTCTTTGATAAAAGCTGCAATCATGACGCCAGTCGTGCTTTTCAAAGGAATCACCTCTACCCATTTACTGAAATACTCTGTCGCGGTGATGATGTACTCCTGATTCTTCAAGGAGGGTGGGTTGATCTTCCCCCAGTTGTAGAATGGCCAAGGGCTACTAATCGATCGTAAAGGTAGGCATGGAGTGTGGATGAGAATACCGTGAGCTTGGTATTTGTGACATTTCTGTACGAATGAAGCAGCATCATCTTCCATGGTCGGCAAATAGTATCTTTCGTGAATCTGGAGGAACAATTTTCGCTTCCCTTGATGCTCGGTTTTGTGAGATTCCTTCAAAACTATCGGGATCTCCTCGTCGGATAGGCAGCGAAGTAGACTTCCCCCATAGTTTTTGCGATAGTATACTCCTTCGTGGTAGACGTACCTCCTAGCCTTTTTAATTAACCGGCTGGCAATATTTTGGTCTGTTGGTAGGATTTTTTCATTGAGGTACTTGATGAAAGGTTCTCTCCAGTCTTCAGAAGGATGACAAACCAAGGGTTCGGATTGATATGGAGGGGTTTGGCAGTTGGGGCACATTTATTGTAGAGCCCGAGTCTGGGCTTCCATCGACTTCTAGTAATAACTAAGTCTCTGAAGTCGTCGGTATAAGGTTGACGAGATTTTGCCCACATACGTGAACGTGTTTGAGTTGTTGTTCCGCTTCAAGTCCTCCTATGCACCGTGACAATGACCCATCTGGGTTCCTATGGTATAGCACTCCATGGAAGAGAAAGAAATTTTTTAACTCTTTAATGCTAAGTTTTCGTTCGGTAGTGTGGTTACCTAGATCTTCAACGATGGGTGTTCGCCAATTATTCTCCGGTATGGTCTCTTCCTCTACTAGCCAGGTTGACGGGATAGTCCGTCTCTTCACTGTCAGGGTCTTCTCTGCCCCTTCGAATTGAAGTTTGGAGGCTAGGGTTGCCAAGCAGTCAGCATGTCAGTTGCTGGTACGTCCGGTGTGTACTATGGTGGCTTCAGCGAAATGATTCAACAGTTTTTGCGCCTCGGTCCTGTGTACCTAGAGTGACTTCTTTGAGAGAGTAAACCCCGTTCATCTGGTTAACCAATAGTTGCGAGTATCCTCGTATCTCGAGGTGTGCTACACCTGCTTGTTTAGCTAGCGACAATCCCAGGAGGAATGTTTCATACTCCGCCGAGTTGTTGGTACACTTGAACTCTAGCTTGAAAGAGTGAGAGAATACCTCTCTTGTTGGGGATACTAGAACGATGTTGGCTCCTCCAGTGTTATCGCTTGGGGTAGCTGAGCCATCAAAGTATAGAAGCCATGCATCCTCATTCACCAACGCTATCTTAGGAAATACTCTTGGTACTTCCTCGTGTAGTATTGTGGAATCTTCTCCCGGGAATGCGGCGAGTAGGCCTGCCATTGCTTGTCCTTTGACAGCTTTTAGGGAGATGCAAGCTATATCTAACTCAGACATCTGGAGTAACCACTTCGCTGGTCTCCCAATCAGAGCGGTTTCGAGAGGAGGAACTTGATGGGATCTGCTTTTGTGATGAGTACTACTCGATTGGAGAGCAAGTAGTGTCGGAGCTTCAGTATTTCAAAAACCAGGGATAGGCATGCTTTCTCAGCTTTGGGGTACCAAAGCTCCGCGTCCTTTAATGTACGGCTAATATAGTAGACGGGACATTCAACTCCTCCGTCGTCCTCTTGCGCAAGTAGTGCCCCGATCGCAAAGTGTAGAGTAGCAGTGGTCGCCCTCGTACGGGAGGCTTCATGACTGCTGGTGACAAGAACAACTGTTGAATCTTTCGAAATGCTTCTTGTTGAACGGGTGACCATACGAAACTGGCTTATTTCTTCAGTAATGGAGTGAATGAGGCTACAAATTGGGCAAGCCCTAGAATGAAGCAACGGATGCAGGACAGTTTCCCCATAAAGCTCTTCAACTTTTTTTATCGTTCTCGGTGGAAGCATGGTGGTGATAGCTTGGGTCTTGGACGGATCGACTTTGATTCCTTCCTCTGTTACTTGGAACCCTAGGAACTTTCCAGAAGAAACACCAAACACGCATTTCAAAGGGTTCATCTTCAGCTTGTATTCCCGTCATCGCTCGAACACTTGTCGTAAGACCTCCAGATGTCCTGGTTTTTGACTTCACGACTATGTCTTCCACGTAGGCTTCCACTTGCTTGTGCATCATATCATGGAAGATGGATGTCATCGCTCGTTGGTAAGTAGCTCTCGCATTCTTCAGACCGAAGGGCATGACTGTGTAATAGAAATTCCCGAGAGGCGTCCAAAATGCTGTCCTTGGAGCATCATGCTCAAACATCTTTATTTGGTTATACCCACTGTATTCATCCATGAAAGAGAACATGGCGTGTCTACTGGTAGCATCAACGAGCATTTCGATGTTTGGGAGAGGGAAATCGTCCTTTGGGCAACACTTGTTCAAGTCTCGGAAGTCCACACAACATCGTATTTGACTGTTTTTCTTCTTAACAGGTACCACATTGGCCAACCAGGCAGTGTGTTGAATTGGCTTGATGAATCCTGCCGCCAACAATTTCTTTATTTCAGCTTTTATTTGTTCTTCGACGTCGTGTCTGAAACTCCTTGGTTGTTGCTTAACGGGCCTGGAACCTGGGATGATGGACAAATGATGTGTTACTAGTTTTTCGGCGAGACCTGGCATTTCTTCATACGTCCACGCGAACGTGTCTTGGTAATCTTTCTGGATGTCTATGAACCCGGTACGTTCCTCAGGTGATAAGGTCGAACTGATGGAAATCGGTTGGGGTGAGTCCTCCGTTCTAATTTTTATTGTTTCAAGTGCGTCTGAGGTTGAGTCTGTCCCGTCCTGGAGTTGTGGGGTGCTTCCTGGACTTCATCCTTGATCTGTTCCCCGTTATAATTACATTCCTCGTGGCGGGGAGGACTATTGCTAATCTCCCCTGCTAATTGCTAACATTGACGCCGTACATAAACAATTCTCCCTTTAGTGTCCCGAGTGGTTGTGAAGCTCCCTACCCTCTTTGTATTAAGGCGTGTTGTCGTGTTGCCTACCTCGGTCATGGGAGACCTCCTGTGGGTTGTCCCTTCCTCTCGTCTTGCACCTTTGCCCGACTGTAGTTGTTGATCGTGTTTCTCGATCGATACCCAGTCGGGGAGTGGTGTGTTGTAGACTCTGTCTGGATGTTTGATCATTTCGTATTTTGGATCGACGAACTCGGCGTCGTATATTGACAAATATGTGGAGAGGGACGCAGTGACACGGACAATACCTTTATTCACAACTGCTTTCATGCATTGATGATAAATAGAGGCAACAACCTTTATGTCATGTAGCCATGGTCTCCCCAGTATCATGTGGTATTCAGGTTCCTTTTCGATCACGTGAAATTTAGCCTTTGTGTGGATAGGTCCCACCTTCAATTCCAAGTGAACATGCCCATAGGTGCTCGTCTTGTTTCCTTCAAAGTCTTTCATCATGATCGGGTGGTAGACTACTTGCTGCTTAGGGATATTTTGCAATCCCGAGGGTTTTTAGAGAAATCACGTTGGCGGCTGCTCCAGTGTTGACTAGTGCTCTCTTGAATTCAGTATCCTTGATTTGGGCAGTTACATATAAGGCACGCTTGTGTCCTTCAGCCATCATGTTTTCGTCAGTGAAGGTGATGTCTTGCGTCTGAGGATCGGCTACCATGGAAACCTCGGAGATCATGGGCACGACTGGAGCCAGGTATGCTTCAAAGGCGATGCAGTTGAGAGCATTAAACGTATCTATGTGTTGTCTTCTTGATAAGTGTATGAACTCACAAAGGTTCTCAATAAGGAGAGTTGCTTCCTCCTTACTGGCTTGTCGTAAGAAGTGAAACTCTCAATGTAGGCAGGTGAGCGCTTCCCGACCTTGACTTCCGTGATATCGTCATGACAGGGGCCGGTGATAGAGAAGGGAGCAGAAGTCTGGGTTGGGGTTGGAAGGTGAACTTCTTGTGGCGCCACCCCTAGAGTAACCATATCTTCGAGAAAGTCTTCTGGGACCGAGAGATTGATCTCCCACTGTGGTCGCCAAATGTTTTTGCCTGAAAAACACTGTACCGCTATGAGTACTTTTGTAGTGCTCGAGATCAAAATCGAACAAGACTAGCCTAAACCAAGTCAATGGCCGTTCAAGTCTTGCTTCGGTCACAGAGAGGATAGAAGTTGATCCAGGGAGGGAAACAGTGAAAGAATCTTGAGATCAGGTTGAGAATGTATGTTTCTGGGTATGAAAGTTCAAAACCTCCATCGTAAGTGTGATTGGAAATCTCCAAGGTTAGAAGTGTGTTGAATCTTAGGTATGCTTGCTCTGAGGTTCTGGTGTTTTCAAGTGTTCTGCCTTGGAAGATAGAGGAAGCCTCTATTTATAGCGTTGAACTCACCCTAATCTCTTGACAGAGAAGGTGGAAGTCGTGCAACAACGGAGGAGTGGAGAACATGGATTTGTTCTGTAACTGCTAGAGTCGTGTAGAACATGTCCACTCAGCACAATCTTTCGTAACTGTCCATTATCTCCATCAATTTCTTTCTAACTGTCATAGACCGCCATACCAATACCTCTAAAGTTATCCCTTATGTGTGATCTTTTGATATCTCGTGTAATATGAAGATGTTGTTTAATTGTGTTGAGTTAAACAATGTTGTGTGGCCATATGTTTGTAACGTGGCCCTGATTTGAACTTGGCAAGGATGTGCATGTGTGGCCATGACTCTGTAATGTACCTGACAGGCCAGAGCATTGATGTCAAGACTTAGGTTAGTACCCCTTATCCTAATTATAGGATTAGTTGCAGCAGATGAGTTATGAGCGTCCGTTGGGAGTGACGGCTGATTGGACACGTGTCTTCATCCGGGCCGTCTTAGCCGTTAGAGAAGAGGATAAATATCTATTTCCTCTGTCATTTGTTTCTCATGATGTTTATTGTATTGAATCTCTGATTCTAGGCTGCCCTAGTGCAGATTACGCTTACGTTTATACGATTTGATATTTCAATTTATACTGGTTCAGTACAGACTCCAAGACTACAGCCTTGGCCAAAATAGATGTGGCGCCATGACTTTATGGCCAAGGCCAAGTATTTGTGGCGTCATGAGCATGGCGCCAAGGCCTTATGGCCAAGGCCAAGTATTTGTGGCGCCATGAATATGGCGCCGCAGCCTTTTGGCCACGGCATATATTTTTATGGCGTATCAGGCCAAGTCATTTCGACTATGGCGTGTTTGTGCACTTGGGTTATGGCATATTTTTAGGCCATGGCATGCTTGGCCATGGTACTAGGCCATTCTATGTTTAGGTTATGGCATGCCTAAGTGTGTTTAGGCTGTTGTATACTTCTCAGAGAGCTCTGGACAGGCCTAGAACTACAATGTTTCTGAGGTTTTCATTGAGACTCTGATGTTGAGTCATATTTCAAGAGGAAATCCATGATGATGCGTCTCTAGTAACTCTCCACCATAGTACCAGTGAGCAATTTAGTTCTGATGTCGAGGAATTCGAAGCGATATCGACATGAAGTAAATTGGTGGTTTTATGAGTTGGTGGGTTATTTGGTATCGCGCTACGATATTATTCTCTCCACCCGGGAGCTATAAGAGAGAACTCATAGGGAGTGTATATTCGGTTTGCAGAACAGGTTGTATTCTGAAACCATAGAATTTCGTCTGAGTAGACAATTGCCTCTTGGCAAGGCATAACAGAGGTTCATTTTACATTTTTATCCCTCTTCCATTTTTCACCATCTACAACCACTCAGGTTCTTCTTGTGTACCTAAACAAAAACAACATACAAAATGACAGTTAATAGTGTTGGAACAACATTCAAAAACAACAATGAACTGAAACTCTTTACTTTTGTCATTCACTTTTTTTTAACGGAAAAGTAAATATATTAATGATCATAACCAGATACATTGTTTCTCTGTATGAGATAATGACTACTGATACAATTTGGAACACTTGTAGTCCAATCTTTAGTGAGTTTTTCAACTCTGTCTATCTTAGAAAGAGTATCTGCCACTTTATTTTTCTCCTTAGGAACATAATAACATTTCCAGGAGCTAAACTGCTTAAAAATAGAAATGATTTCAGATATATGATGATGAAGCCTCCATGAGATGTTGTAATTTCCACTTGTGACTGCCTTTACCACCAGCTGAGAGTCCAACTCGAAATTAAGATTTTCCTGTTGAAGCTGCTTTGACCACTGTACTGCAACCTTCAAATCTAGACACTCCGCATACTCTGCGCTTGTTACTTCTGTGAGGAAGACGCATCGGGCTGCCTTTTGCTCACCTGCAAAATTACGAATAATTAGACCACTACCACCAGTTTTACTTTTGTCATTCACTTTTACACCATGCCCTTTAGCAACATCAGGATCATCACCATTATCACCAACATTTTACTCAAACTCCTTATCTTTATCATTGTCTTCGTTACTACTATAAACAACTGCTTTTTCAGGATCTTCAACAGGATGACATTATCTGTTCTCAAGTTGAATTATGAAGTCATTATCTTTAAGCTTTTCAGCCCAATAATCTTGATCAAATACTTCTTCAGACTCCTTACCAACTGCTACATCAACTACCACTGGTTCTTCATCTAATACAACTGGTTTAACACTTGACCCTCCTAAATCCCCAAACAAATTCTTCATAGTACTGTTATTCTTCATAGTGTAAAGTCTAGGGCTTCTTCTTGTCAGTTTAGGTGACTTTGGTGACTTTGACACTGCCTTCTTTGGAGTATTAGCCCATTCTGGACATTGTATCTTCACACTCAATGAGATGCAACCCTTGTCATTTACTATCTGCATCCTTTTCCAAACATAACTTTGCAAAAACCAGTTCATGAAGCCTATCCAGACCGATTCTATCTCTATTTAGATGTTTCAAAACAATGTGCATATCACTCTGCAAATAATACACATTTATGTCTCTAAAATTCATTTTCCCCTTGTTCACATTGCCACTGAAACATGCATACAGGACATTACAAACAAAAATTCAACAAATTAGACAATACTCAACAATACATAAATCATTAAATTATTTAACATTTCATGAATTCATGGCACTCATTCAATACAGAAGATTCATTTTCTCAATCCAAAATTCATTCATTCATTTCAGCAATTCATGTCCACGTTTATCCATTTTGCACTCTACATTTAACCATTTCTTCAATTCAACACTAAGGACTACCTAATTCATCAATTAGCTCACTCAATTACACATACAGTTAAAAAAAGAAAAATTCCGAGTAAAAAAAATCCCTTTTTTAATATTTAATTTATTAATAATAAAGAGATTCGAGCGAGTTGACTCGTTTTCTTCACAAAACACAGACAAAACATATCAATCTTCTCAATCATCAAAGTGACAAACAAACAAGATAAAGGTAAGTTTTTTTTTCCCGTTTTTTAATTAAATTTAATCGAGATGCAAAGAGATTCGGTAGATTCAACTTAACACTTTAACAAAGCATATAAACCTTAAATCTAAGCACAAGAACCCTAGTTCTAAGAAAAAACAGGAACAAAAAACTAGGGTTTGAGATTTTTTACCTCGTTGTAGGAATCTTGCTAGGATCTAGATCCATTGAAGATTAGTTTACGATGATTTTCTTTCATAAACCCTAGATCCACAACAACACAAAGATTTTCTTCTTCTTCCTCTTCACCTCTCTTTTCTCTCTTTTTTCTGCTCTCTGAAACGAGTTGAAACGATAATGTTTTCTCTCTCTGTCTCTCACTCGATTTAGAGGGCAAAAAAGTAAAGCCCCTACTCGTTTTGAATTGTCAAAGGATAATCAACTAACTTAGATGGAAATTAGAAAATGCAAATATTTCGGGGGCACTTTTCTTTAGCATTCCAGAATGAGGGTACTTTATCAAAAAATCTCCTTAAAAACTCACTGTAGAATGTCATTTAGAAGGAAAAAAAACGTAAAAACCAATATTAGATATGAACATCGGTGACCCTCACAGACACGCTACGTAGGCGTGACTGTTTTAACGACCGCCTTTTCAAACTTTGCTCTTGGGCTTTCCGTTGCATGATTGATATAAACTGATACCAAAATTGATACCAAACCATCTAAACCATTATGTACCATTGGATCACCCCATATGGTATCACAAAGATTGGGTAGACCCCGTCCCGACTTTCGACCTTGTCAACAAAGATAAAAAAAAAGTCAAAGTGATGAATGGCGTTGATGATTTCACAAAACCTCTATGTATTTCATCAAACCTCAATTATTTTTTTGAAAAGAGAGGTCATATTATTTAGGAACGCAAAACGGTTACATATGGTTTAGTGTTACAGATCAGAATATCGTGACAGCATACAAAAATGAAAGAACTGACTTGCAAGATGACCACCCAACTAAATCCCCTAACACCTAAGTTGTTAGATTTGAACACCAAAAGACGTACCCAACTACCTAAACACCACATTGAAAATGGTGCGAAGACCGTGAAGTCTTCAGAACGGACAACCCAAAAGAGAGGCCCATACGTATAACAAGAACCGAAACCCAACAAACTTGAAACTCCAAATACCGTGTAATCTTAACCAACCCAAAAAAACGCGTGTTTGTAACAAACTGAAAACAACCAACCATATGCAGCATCCAAGGTGGAGTATGCGACCACTACAAATGAACAGTCAGAGCTGGATCCGCACTCTGATAGTTCAATCCCAACTCGATCAATGCATGTGCGAGTGCTGGTTCATACCAGGCACTGGCATTCCTGAGGAGAGCACATTCATTGTAGTTTCTTCATCTTCATGCAATTCTTCAATAGTGTTCAACCGGTCAGAAGACAAGCGGAAGGGTCTCTTTGATCTTGCCTTACGTATTCCTAAAACTGGAAAATTAGGATCTTGTTGATGAATGAGGCCAATGGATCTTTCACCAGGTTGTGATTGTTGTTGTTCAATTTTCCTTGTTTTTGCTGGTGGAGATAGGAGAACAGCATCCGAGCTTCTCGTCCTTCTGGTATAGGTGATGATGTCAGACGGAGCTTGATCAGTTGAAGTTGAGACGGAATTTTGTGTATCAGCAACACATGAATTAGTTTTTAGAGCATGGCTCGGTCAACCTCACTAAGTGTTGGTATGTCAAGCTTAGTTGTCAACTTTAGTGATCAAAACTCGACCGCTAAACAACACACATTAGGTAAGGTCATCATTGAGTTATCTTTAGGTTGTGGAAGATTTTGGTAGGATTTAGAATCACTATTTGAAGAGTTAAAGAAGACTGAAGATCAAACGAAGACATCCGGCTTCATCATTCAAGAGGTTAGTGAATCTAAATAAAGTGATTCCATTATCTTTTACACTTATGCTACAAAACACAAAAACATAACTCATTATTGAAGCTTTACGTTATGACTTGATCACTTGTGATCAGTGTGTCTTAAGACATAACTCCGCTTTATCGCTTACGATATTGTTATTGAAGTTTTGATGTTCCATATTGCTTAGAGTTTTATTTTTTTCTCCGTCTCTAAGTAATTGTAGATGGTGAAAAATGGAGAAGGGATAAAATCGTAAATCTCCTTATGTTATGCCTTTCCAAGAAGCGATTGCCTACTCAGGCAGATCTCTATAGCCTCCCGGGTGGAGAGAATGATATCGTAGTGCAATTGCCTATTCAGGCACATATCTCTAGCTCAGAATACAACCCGTTCTACGAGCTGAATAAACTCTCTATGAGTTCTCTTTTATAACTCCCTGGTGGAGAGGATGATATCATAGTGTAGTACTGATACTCTCACCAACATATTAAACCCATTGATCTGCTTCATGCCGACATAGTCTCGATATCAGAACCAGATCGCTCAATGGTACACGGTGAAGAGTTAACAGAGATGTATCCTCATGGATTTCCTCTTAATACGACTCAACATTCGAGTCTTAATAAAAATCTCAGGAACATCGAAGCTCTAGGCCTGTCCAGAGCTCTCTGAGAAGCATACAACAGCCTAGACAGGCTTAAACAGACCACACCCTAAGCTCAGGATGGTCTAATATACCATGGACAAGCGCGCCGTGACTTCAAGCACACTGTAGCCCAAACGCATGCACAAGCCATAACGCCAGTGCATGCATAGGCACACATGCACCATAACACAAGTGCGCAAGTACGCCGCAATCAAGTTGGTCGTGGCTCTTCAGCCCATGACGCCATAAACCATGGCGCCACAACTTCTAGCCTTGGCCAAAGGCCAAGGCCATGGCTCCTCAGCCCATGGCGCCACAACTTCTAGCCTTGGCCAAAGGCCAAGGCCGTGGCTCCTCAGCCCATGGCGCCATAAACCATGGCGCCACAACTCCTAGCCTTGGCCAAAGGCCAAGGCCAAGGCCGTGGCTCCTTAGCCCGCGGCGCCATGAAACCATGGCGCCACAACTCCTAGCCTTGGCCAAAGACCAAGGACGTGGCTCCTCAGCCCATGGCGCCATGAACCATGGCGCAACAACTTCTAGCCTTGGCCAAAGGCCAAGGCCGTGGCTCCTTAGCCCACGGCGCCATGAAACCATGGCGCCACAACTTCTGGCCTTGGCCAAACGCCCAAGGCCACTCTAATACGCCTACTACGCGCACCACACTCGTGCTAGTCAAAACTCAACTACGCAATGTCTGCGTATCACTCGAGACATCAAAACATCACACGGGGGGATAACTTTAGGGTATTGGTCTGGCGGTCTACGGCAGTTGAAAGAAACTGATAGAGATAGTGGACAGTTACGAGAAGATGGCGCGAGTGGACATGTTCTACACAACTCAGGCAGTTACGGAAACCAACCCATGTCCTCCACTCCTCCACTCTTCCACGACTTCCACCTTCTCTGTCGAGAGATCAGGGTGAGTTCAAAACTATAAATAGAGGCCTCCTCTATCTTCCAAGGTAAGAAGAAGATCATCCATAAACAACCAGACATTCAGAACTCCTGAATGAACCAGAGCCTCAGAGAAAAACACGCCTGAGCAACCAACACACTTCGAGCCTTGGAGATTTTCAGTCACCTTCACGACGGAAATCTTGAACTCTTACACCCAAAAACACATCCTCAACCTGATCTCAAGTTTCTTCGTTGTTTCCCTTCCTAGATCAACCTCTATCCTCTCTGTGACCGAAGCAAGACGAGAACGGCCATTGACTTGGTTTAGGCTCGTCTTGTTCGACTTTGATCTCGAACACTACGAAAGTACCCAGAGACGGTGCATTGTTTTTCCAGGTAAAAACAGTAATATAAGGTTTTTCCTAAAACCTTCGAGTTGGATATAACAGTTGTGATCTTGTCTCGGTCGTATTACGAGATTTAATCCATCACAGTATTGTGTCTCTTCTTACCTAGTTTGACTCTGTCGGATTGATTAGCACGTACTTGTATGAGCTAAATGTAAGAGATATCGTGGCTCACACTTATGTTGTGTAGACTCGATATACTGTTGTTCTGAGTTCGAATACTACGTCATGATTTGGCTCTGATTACGGAAGTTCTGGATCATTTATTTGATTCTTGATATATGAACATCTTGTACACCATATCATACTTTTAGATTTCGAATCCATATTCTTGATTATCTCATCTTATGGATTTTCAGAGTTCAAAACCTCAATGTAGGTTTTGGTAAAACTAAACTTTGATTTCGAAACCATAATCTGGTTTTCGCATCCATAAGCTATTCGGTCTAAATAAAATGTGACCAGTGAGAGAAGATGAGTTCGCAACGATGTTTGCTGACTTGAGAATCGAGACCAATGTGTCTTGACCATGTGAGTTCTAAAAGGTCGAAAAGACCCTGGGGTTTCCTAAATGTTTATGTAAACCGGGAAATATAACTTGTGCGTCAAGGACAAAAAGGTGTGATGCTGAAACGTCTCTTGACCACATGGACTCTCAAGTTCGACACCAAACATTTGTGACGAGACTAATATGTGTTTCTTGTTTCGAAACCTTAACCAAGATTTTGTTAAAAAAAAATCTAAAGTTCGAAATCTAACTTTGGTTTCGCTATGTGGAAACTTGATTTGGGAACCTTAATTCGGTTCTGGTCATATATGAACTTTAGGATCTGAAACCTTAATTTGGTTTCTGCCAAACAGTATGCATATTTCGAAACCTAAAAATGGTTATCTCAGAATGCGTATTTTCGAAGTTCAAACTCTACCATTTTGGTTTGTGCTTCAACGAATTAATGAGTTTGATTTCTCAGTTTGAAGTTTGAATTCGTTCATCTTCTATTACAACTAACTTGGTTTGAGTCATAGTCAGAAATATGGTTCATCGCTCTAGTTAGTAGACACATGATTTCTGATCAATACTGTATGTGATTAGATCTTCGTATGGATATACTACTCAAACAAATATTCATCTGATTTATCATTTGATGTTTTGATTTGAATTCTTGGATATCATTAACCTGATCATCTATATTGGAATCGAGAATTCGGGAGATTCAACATTTTTCCATTACTCGTTGAATCATGCATTGTACTTTATTGGTATATCCTTTT
>JAJJMA010036881.1:0-21080 GCA_023529015.1 Papaver nudicaule
GGGGGAGAACGACATGTGCTTACTTGTTGTGCTTTTCCAAAGTATCAAGTAAGGGGGAGTAATTAAAGCTGAGAAGAAGCTTCATATCAGGAATGAGTAGAATCACTTTAAAAGTTTTGATACACGGACTTTAAAGTTTTCTCAGATTCTTACTCTTTGAACAAACAACATGTGGGATTAGCATATTAACCCATGTAAGCTTGAGCGTACCTTTGTGGTTGTTGAGCTGGATATGTTGAAGGTGTTGTCTACGAATTCATCAACAAGAGTTAAACGAACACATCAAGACTAAAGGGAGAAGTTGAAGAATTCAAGAAATCAAGATACATCTGGTTAGTACTTAATTGTATATCTTTTGAATCCATATGTAAATTGGTTTTGTCACTAAAGGGGGAGATTGTTAGGGCATTGTCCGGTCAAACCCACTAGCGTTGGTATGTCAAGCTGGTTGTCAGTTTTAGGTGTCAAAGCACAATTCTTGATTTAGCCTACTAGAGTTTAGATTTCGGAATTGGGATATGGACTAAGTAGTAAAGACCTTGAAGACGAAGACTGTGAAGACAAAGAAGACATCATTTATTCTGCATCGACAAAAGGTTAGTAGGAGTTATGACTTTTAAGGAAATTCTTCTATTCTACTTTCTTTATCTTTCGAAATAGTCGGCTACTTTAGTAGTGATATTAATAGCGATTGAGATCGTGTTCTTGTCTACATGACCATGTGTTATGTTGGTATTTGTTCCCACGAATACTAAGTTTACAAGAATACATGAGATAGATTCGATACCATTTGTCAATTGGAATGGTTTGCTTGCAAATCACTTGTTGGATATGGGTGAATCTAAAGGAGTACTCTTGAGCAAGAGTCCAGTGGATTATCGCTGAGGACGTCTAACACGTCTAAGTACTGGTTCAGCCCAGAACTTCCAGCGGATCCAAGTTAAACCCTAATCTGAATGACGACGGTTCCCGAACCGTTCGTGAACAATGACTTAGGAAAAACTCCTGAGTTCCAAAGTATCAATTTGTACGCGTACCTTACGTGAACCTCAGATTCGATGCTTTTGGTCGTAATTCAGATGGACGGTTTGCGAACCGTCCAAAGTGAATATTCTCTGGAATTTTTCACTCGGGTTAAACTCTGACTCCTTATCTCTTAGTTGGACTTGGTTATCACGAAATATGTTTTGTGGTCCATCTAACAATTCTCAATGTGTCAATAAGATAAAGATTATCTCTGGTCTGTTGGATATCAATCTTGAAGTGTTTATGAGCTAATAAATCACTTGGCAGATAAATGATAAAAGATTTCCAATTGAGATAAATCTAGGTTTCTTGGTTTGCAAGTTAGGGTTTCCTAAACTTGTGGAAAAAGTAACTAGTTGCTTTATTCCAAAGCAACCTATCTTGTTGAGTGCTATAAATAGAGGTGTCTAAGGACAAAAACTGCAAGCATCAAGCATACGTGAAGATCCCTTGTGGAAGTGATCGTAAAACTCTTTTCACTTCGGTGAATGCTTGTTGTGGTATAGTCATCCTCTATTAGGTAGCAGTTCCTCTTGGGATTTACCTACGACTATAAAGACTTCTCTTAAGAGTTGGGAACCACAGGTAGGAGATTGAGACCTTAGTGGCTGATATCGGAGTAACCTGTAACCTTGGTAACCTGATTACGTTCTTGTCTATTCTACGGTCCTTATCTTCTGATATAAGGCCATTCAAGAACTGATACGTTACACACAAGGTTGAAAGGAAGCAACGCACGGCTGCACTCGGTGTTGTAAGACCTAGTTAGCTCCAGTTGTATAAGTTTCTTAAGTGATTCTTCGTGTACAACTGAGGTAGAGACAAGTTGGGCATAGTTTACTCGGTTTACTTGTCAGCCCCCGCTTGTAAGTAGATTTCCGTATGACCTGGAGAAATCCGAAGGAAGTCACTTTGTGTATGTCAAACTGATAGAGGACAGTTCAAACATACAGTTGATAATTGAGGTTGCAAAGCCGGAATTATTGACACAAGCCTTTACCAACGGTTAAAGAAACTCCTACGCCTGTAAAGGACGTCAGCTAGGGGAATCAAGTGCGTGACTATCTGTGGGGGATCTAGAGACGTAAGGAGTGCGACAGTAGCCAGTTCGGTTGGAGGGTTGGAATTGGTCTCTGCTACATCCCAGACTGAAGTCTTATAGTAGGCTAGTGTTTGTAGACAGTTTGTACTGTGCGGTGTTCAATCTGGACGAGGTCCCGAGGCTTTTCTACAGGTTGTAGTTTCCTCGTTAAAAAAATCTCTGATGTCTTGTGTGTTTTACTTTCCGCATTATATTCTCTGATTATATAATTAAAGCAAACCCAAGAAGTACGTTATTATAAAACTGATCGTTGTCCTCAATCCATCCCTTGGATTTACCAAGACCCTGTCTTGCGTTGGACTGATCCTTGTGATCCAAACTCAGGTTAACAAATCTGGATATTAATTTTTGAGATCGTCCAGATCTGACCATAAGTCTCACGAGCCCAAACGAAAAGTTGGTTGTATTTCGGTACCCCTGCTTTTTCAGCTTTAACCGTTGTTAACGGCTTATGTCAACAATACCGACTTTGCAACCTTAATTACTGAATGTATGTTTCGAACTGTCCTCTTCAGTTTAACATACGTAAGTTGACTTCCTTCGGATTGCTCAGGTCATACAGAAATCTACTTTGCAAGTGGGGGCTGACAAGTAAACCGAGTAAACTATGCCCAACTTTTCTCTACCTCAGCTGTGAAAAGAATCACTTAAGAAACTTACACAACTTGAGCTAATTAGGTCTTACAACACCGAGTGCAGCCGTGCATTGCTTCCTTCAACCTTGTATGTAACGTATCAGTTCTTGAATGGCCTTATTGCATAAGTGAAGGACCGTAGAATAGACAAAAACGTGATAAGGTTACCAAGGTTACAGGTTAATCTGATAACAACCACAAAGGTACGTTATCGCCTACCTGTGCTTCCCAACTCTCAAGAGAAGTGTTTATAGTTGTTAATACATAAATATCGTTGGTCCTATAAGCCTCGACCAGAAGCAATGAGGCACGGCAAATAAGTGGAAGCGAAGTACAAAGTCATCCCGAAGTATACCACTACGGTAACCAAAGTTAAAGAATGAAAGAAGGCGCCATCGACTCAAAGCACGCTCTAAGCCGTCACATAAACACTTTATAGGGTTACAGAAGACTAGGGGCACGCGTCAATACACGGTTGGATCAGACAGCGCTATAAAGTAGCCTAAGGATAAGAATTAGGACATCAAGAACATCAAGGGGTCTGCATAGTAAAGATATACACCAAACGAGAGGTGTCAACACCGGAATGGATAACAAGGGCGGCGCACAGAGACCAGTTGTCAACAAAGACCATCAAACAACAGAAGAAACTAAGTATAGCAAAGAGAAGTTACTTCCGAGACTCACTATAAATACCCCTCCTCACTATGAAAGAAGGGGTCGACGAAATTACAAGGGAAGATACTATAGACAAATTCCTTTTAGGATCAGGAGAGGAAATTGCTATGTATAACCCCCATACTGTATGGAGTTGAACAAAAAGAAGACACACCAAAACTTTATGATCATATCATTAATATATTTTGTTACTATGATTTTGTTATACATTCAAGGAGATGAAGCATTTTAGCGTGGATCCACTTGTGTTCAATTAATCTTTGGTATCAAACTTGGTTTTGGGGTTTCTGATGAGTTCCACAACTTCGTTGTTCCATTCATTGGATACGAATAGGGATGAGGAGCCCAGATAAAACTTAATGTTTAGCTTTAATAATCTCTAAATCTTATGTTAGTATGATATGAGAAAATTAGTATCAACAATAGTCGTTAGGTAAATCCCACAAATGAACTGCTACCTAATTGAGGATGACTACCACAACAAGCTTACACCGAAGTGCAAAGAGTTTACGATCAATTCCACGGAGAAACTTCACGTATGCTTGATGCTTGTGGTTTTCATTCTTTAATCATCTATTTATAGCTCTCAATAAGATAGGTTGCTTTGAGATAAAACAACAGATTTCTTAACCTACAAGTTAGCAAGTGCCCATGTAAAACGTGCCCGTTACTTAGCTTGCACACAAAGAAACCCTAGGTTAATCTCAATTGGAAGTCTTTTAACATTTATATGCCAAGTGGTTTGTTAGCTCT
This sequence comes from Papaver nudicaule, assembly GCA_023529015.1. Taxonomy (NCBI): domain Eukaryota; kingdom Viridiplantae; phylum Streptophyta; class Magnoliopsida; order Ranunculales; family Papaveraceae; genus Papaver; species Papaver nudicaule. The sequence goes on from JAJJMA010036881.1 coordinate 4,195, forward strand.
TAACCACTTCAAGATAGAAACTCATGACCATGAGAACACTTTTATCTTATTAACTCATTTGGATTCGTTAGATGGCCTCAAAAGATATTTCGTGATAAACTAAGTCCAACTAAGAGATAAGGAGTTAGCTGTTTAACCCGCGTGAAAATCCCAGAGAGTATTCACTCGGATGGTTCGTGAACCGTCCATATTCCGACCAAATACATCGAATCTGTGGTTCACATACATATACGTGTACAAATTGACGTTTGGAACTCACGAGTAAAATCCGGAGTCACTATTCACGAACCGGTTTGTGAACCGTCGTCATTCAGATTAGGGTTTAAACTGGATCCGCTTGAAGTTCTGGGCTGGGCCAGTACTTAGACGTGTGAGACGCCCGCAGCTATAATCCATGGACTCTGCTATAGAGTACTCCATTAGATTCATCCAGATTCCTACATGTTATTTGCAAGCAAACCATTTCTACGGAAAATGTAATGAATCTATCTAATGTACCTTCTAAACTTAGTATGGTGGGAACACATACCAACATAACTCATGGTTATGTAGACAAGAGTACAAATCTCAATTGCTATATCTCTACTAAAGTAGCCGACTAATTCGAAAGATATAATAAGTAGAATATAAGAATTCCATATAAAGTCATAACTCCTACTAATCTTTTGTCGATGAAGAATATTTGATGTCTTCTTTGTAAACGCAGTCTTCGTCTTCAAGGTCTCTGCCACTTCGTCTATATCCTGAGAAGATTTAGAATGGATATTTCATTATTACAATTGTGTACGTTACAGACTTGATCATACAGGTAATGACCGGACTATTTATAGAGATACATAATTCTCTATCTTAACAGAGGTTAGTCCAACTGACGCTGACAGACACTTGACCCTTATACACTATCATCCCCCCTCAACTCGATACAGGGTACCAGTAGAGAGTTGAAAGGCAAAAGAAGATGCCCAGAAGAACAAGTCTGTAAAAGTAAAAACAAGACAAAAAAAAATTATTACAATGTTGAACACAGACACTTGAGCAGCAGGAATCAACAACAACCAAACTTCTACATCAGCAAAAAAAACTTCTTGTTCATTTAGCAAATATCAGCAGCACTTGACCTGTCAGTACTGGTAGAAAAGTAGTGAAATATTGTAGCATTGAGACCCTTAGCAACCAGTCAATCAGGATGCAAGAAATTCTGAAACTTGCGTGAAGATGCATTAAGAATTCGGACCAAGTGATTCCAGCAGCATAAGTAATAACAGCAGTACCAGTTGTTGATGTAGAATCAATATCAGTAGTTTCAGCATCACTTTGATGAAGTAACATAAACACTAGTTGAAAAATAAAGCATCGGTTGTTGTACCAAGTATAAGCAGTGATGTAGCAGCAGTTTTCGACAGCAACATCAGTTTTAACTAGCAGCATTACTAGTATGAGTAGCTCACAGCAATGTTCTTCAGTAGTATGTGTAGCTCACAGCAAAAATAGAACTATGGGTAGTGAAAAATGTTGTGTCCTCTGTTGGTTAAGAGGCTCAAAAATTTGTTTAGATGTGGCTATGTTGTTACAAAAAGTTATACACTAAATCTGAAAAAGGTTGTTGATATGACTTGTTTTGAAGTAACAAGTCATATAACTACTGGTTGTTGTTACTAAAGATATTATACCAGTTTGTTCAAAATCAAAAATTGAACTTGAAAATAGGATATTAACCCATAAAATTGTTAACATTACCCGGGCTACTGTTGTAGAGTTGTTGATGAAGTTGTTATTGCTGTTGAAGAAACTGTGATGTGATGATGTTGTTGCTGCTGATGTTGTTGTTGTTGAATTGCTGAAGTTGCTAAATTGTTGCTGCTGTTCTTGTTGTGAACATGATGTTGAAGTTGTTGCTGAACTACACATTCCTTCAAAAGACTATGCATGCTTATTCTCTGCCTTTCTCACACTAATCTTTGAAAAACAGAAAATTTGCACCCTTTACTTGTTGTAAACTTCTACTCTGACTTTGTTACTGACAAAGTAAATGCATCTTGATGCAAATTTTCTCACTTACTACACACACAAGAGCATGCTTCATCTCTTTATTTATCCAAAACAATTTAACTGTTTACTTCATTCTTTGCACAACCATTTCCATTAACACTATCAATACTTCAATTCCCCACTTTCTGTACAGCAAGCATATTTGTTGAAAAACCCAATAAACATAAACTCCATGAAATTAACAGAACATCGAATTCCACCACAATCATTCTTTTACCCAAACCAAGCTCTCAAATGACAATGAACTACTGTACCAAGAAACCCCCAAAATTCAACAAGAAATAACTTCTTTAATCTTTTCTTTCTTTTCTCCTTCTTGTTCAATTTTAAAATTGAAAACAGTAATATTGGGGAAAGATTGGAAACCCTAATTGAATTTGTTAAATCCCCAAAATTAATTTCCAATTTCAGCAGCGGAATCAAACATTTCTATTTTTCTTTCAATTAATTGTGAAAACATGGAGCAAAGAATCACTCACCTCTATCAAACCCTAATTCAGCTTCAATTTCTATTAAAAACCGATGAATCATCAAAATCCAATTTTTTCTTTGCTGAAATTTCTTCTTCTTTTTCTTCTTCTTAGGGCTCAATTCATCTTGAAAAACAGCGGAACTGGTCATATTGATGATCAAAACGCACAAAGCTGTGACAAAAATCAAGAATTGGTTTATGATTTTAGGGTTTGAAGATGAGATTAATGGTGGTGGTTTTTGGTGGTGGTGAGCTGAAGCTTAGTTATGGTGGTGGTGGAAGAAGAAATTGGTGGTGGAATTAATGGATCGAGAAGAAACAGCTCGTTAGAGCCAAAAAAAAATCTTCCCGGCTCGATACCATGAGAAGATTTAGAATGGATATTTCATTATTACAATTGTGTACGTTACAGACTTGATACAGTAATGACCGGACTATTTATAGAGAAACATACTTCTCTATCTTAATAGACGTTAGTCCAACTGACGCTGACAGACACTTGACCCTTATACACTAACATATCCCAATTCCGAAATCTAAACTATAGTAGACTAAATCAAGAATTGTGTTTTGACACCTAAAATTGATAACTAGCTTGACATACCAAGGCCAGTGGGTTTGACCGGACAATGCCCTAACATCACTTACTCCAGAAACTTTCTTATTCTCTAAGTGGAGACCGGTTGGCACTTTATTAGCCGTTTTACGAAAAATTGATCCTCCACTTGGTTCGCTGTTTTGGGAAAAACAATTCAATTTTTTAACACACAACATACTTTGTGCGGTATTGGGTCCTTTGATAGTCTTTCCTATAGTGAGATAATAACTAGTTCTAGATACTCCTCCGATATGAAGGAGATTACGGTAATTGAGACTACTCATAGGATATACTACAAGAGAGCTGCAGAACTTGATACAAGTCAAAGACTCAAGTTCAATCCTTGTGCTAAGAGTTTTCCTATAGAAAGCTAGCTTTCTTCGCCATTACCTTACAGCCCCTCTTCTAGACTATTTCCTAGTTGTGAGAAGCGTCTTGCTCCTCTGTTGTTACTTGTACTGTACTATAAAAAAAAATTAGACCTATCATTGTTATTTGCCACCAGAAAAAAAAATTGGCTAGACATTTTTTAGAGGCTTTCTTCTCTTTTGCGTGGTTGTAAATTTAGTAGAAGAGAGGAATGTACAGGATTACTACTTACAAGGAGCACGAGCGATTCTTATGGATTGGCCTTTTTAGATTTATATACCTGTCCAGTGGAAAGGAAAATGGAGTTTTCTGCTATAGTAAAAGCAATAAAGGACATAATAAGAGTTGCTCAGCCTAATTTAAACCGAACGACTTAAGTTTTGCCGCCAATGGCCTAAGCCTAACTTAACTGCTTGGTTTAAATTAGGCCGATATAAATAAACTTAAAAAAGTCAACTTAGTAAATCCAACAGTTATTTCGATGGTTTTAAGTTTATTAGTATCTCATCTATGGATCGACTAGACGGAGTAGATATTGCTAAAGTTTTTTTTTTTTTTTTTCCCGATTGGCTTAAATTTCATCTATGGATCGATATGATGGAGTAGATATTGCTGAAAGTTTTTTTTTTTTTTCGATTGACTTAAATTTATTTGTATCTCATCTATGGTTCAATTTGATGAAGGATTTGACATTATGAAAAAATTGAACAATATGAATTTGTACAAAAGTGAGTAAAATCAGAGAATGAGTACATTAATATTAAAGGGGATGAATTTATAGACAAATGAATAATAAGATAAACCGTTCGGTCTAAGTTAGGCTGCCAACGGCTTTATTTAAACCGAGTGGCTTAACTTAGGTTGCTCGGACGAAAATGGCGCTCGGTTCTTTATAAACCGCACTGTGCAAACCAACAAATCTGTTGGTTTGTCATGCCATTTCTCTGTTTTGTTCATCCACAGTGGGATCGAAAAAACAAAAGAGTGGTTTTTCCACCCCTTAAAAATCGCCCTAAGAAACAACAACAAAACAAAGGTAAACAATAACAGTCCAAAAGGAGATTGCATATTACTTACAGAGTATGCTAAAAAAATTCCCTCTTAAAAAGGTTTAATTAAGTACTGACAGCCTATAAGAGTAACAAGGCTCTTGCATTCTGACATATCTGTTCTTCATTCTTTGAGTTTTCTTCAAACATTCTTTGGTTCATTTCATTCTATATAATCTAAAGAGCAGTTGCAAGAACTGGCCAGACATTTTTTGTCCTCTCCAGGTGTTTTAAGGGAGGAACATGATTGCATCATCTTGAGTATAGTGGAAGGCCATGAACCAAAAATACCATGAGTTAGAAGTAGTGAAACCCTTTTTTTTTTTTTTTTTTGAAATTGAGCAATTAAAGAGCAAGTGTTTGATATTTCCCTCAGCATTACCATATAGAAGTCTCTTGCTGGGTGGTGGGTCATTGGGGTAAGAGAAGCATCTAGATGAAGTGAAGGAATGGCCCTAGGTTGTGAAAAGTACACAAGTCTTCGATGAGTAGAGAGCTCTTCTATCCAGATGTGGATGTTCATACCAGAACAGGAAGCTCTGGATAAATGATGGTAGCTTATTAAATGTAACTATTATGTCAAGAGCAGCAGTCCAAATGAACAAATTGACTTTAGTGGGTACTGTGTTATATGGATTTATAAGGAAATAATGTGTTGTCAGGAGCTTGATCTAGCGCAAATCATATAGAACTGGTATAAAGAGTACATGTATTGGATAAAGTCCATTTCCTTCTATAGGTAGCATTACACAACAGAAGTGGTTCATAACCAATAAATTCCAGCTATCAGTCCAAGCCTCCAATAAGATTGGAATGAGGGTTACGAGATTACAAATCACTGCCTGGTAGTATCTTTTTTTACTTTGGCCTGCAACAATCATCGGAAATGATAATTGATACTGGTTACAATAGTGGCATTTGAAGATCCCTTACATATGCCAACTGTTCTTGAGGAAAGTTTCTTATAATATTATGCTAGTGAAAACGATTAGCAGGCACATTCAGGTTCAGTCTACAATTCGCAACAAATGCAGTATGAAGGAGGAAACCGCCAATCACATGCACATCACTTGTCAATACGCTCAAGAAGTGTGGGGGCACATCATATTCTAAGCAACGTAAAAAATGTTGACAATATATAATAATGAATGAAAACTGGTCCAGGAAGAGGTCGAAATCTCTCAGACCATAAATCAATCTTATTGTCGTCACAATGTGGTTTATATGGAAATCAAGATGTGAGCTTGTATATTAAGACATCAACACACCAGCCAGAGACATATACTATAAAGCCATGCATTTTTGCACCATCGCCAATATTTTTGTAATTTGTTGTAATTCAGAATGATAATCCTAGGTCTGATATTGATAGCAATGTTACTAACATAGACAAAAACAACCCATGGACTAGACCTCCACATAATTGGTTTAAAATGAATATTGATGCTTCTTTTGTTAAAGGAAATATATTTGACGTTTGGATCAAATAATTCGAAATGTTTCAAGGAGACTTGTGGGCACGTGAATACTAGCTGAAAGATCCAGATATGTTGAATTAGCTGAAGCTTTAGTCGTGCTTGAAGCAGTGAAGTGGGTAGAACAATTACAATTTCTTATTATCGAGGGTGATAACAACTCTGTTGCTAGAAGTATTAATAGTGGTAATGTGTCAGTTTATTATTCAGGAAGTTAGATATAAATTAAGAGTTTAAGTTATGTGAGAGTCGTTTTTAGAAAGAGAATGCAGATAGGACAGCTGACAAGCTTTCCAAATTTGCCATAATAAGTAGATGTTATAGAGAGGGCTTGCCAAATTTGCCAAATTCTCTAGCCATTGGTGCAAGATGATACATTGCTGCGTAAGTACTGCTTCAATCTCAATCATGCTAAATGGAGAACCATTGGAGCCTATTTTTCCTACTAGAGGCTTGCGGCAAGGTGATGCTATTTCACCATACCTGTTTATTTTGTGCATGGAGGGATTTAGTCGTCTCATCACCAATGCTATTCATGAAAAACTCATTGATCCGGTTAAACCAGCTCTGAGAAGTCCAGCCATTTCACACTTGTTCTTTGCAGACGACTGTATACTATTCATTAAAGGCAATGGAAGATCAATTACTAACCTGATTCAGATCATTGATAAGTTTACATCTTCGTCAGGGCAAATGGTCAATCTAGATAAATCAAGTGTCTTCTTCAGCAACAATATCAGCAAGGATGGTTGTGAAGATATCTTCAAAATGCTCAAAATGAAACAAATGGATTTGGACGAAAAATATTTGGGTGCCAACCTTATCATTGGGAAAAACAAAGACAAGTGCTTTGAAGGTATACCTCAAAGAATGCAGCACAAACTACAAGGATGGCAGGGCAAGCTGATCAATCAGCCGGCAGATCTACACAGATACAAGCCTCTCTTAGCACTTCAGCTCAATACCAAATGAGTATTTTCCTGCTTCCAGATAAGACTCACGAAAAGATCAACACCATTCAAATGAAGTATTTCTGGAATCACAAAAAGAAAAGAGGAGCCAACCTAAAGTCATGGCCTACAATCTGCAAACCAAAAAAGCTGGGAGGTATGGGTTTCAAAGATTCAAAGAAATTTAATATTACTATGTTATCTAAATTAGCTTGGAGACTGGTTACAGAACCACAAGCAATGTGGGCTCAGGTGCTCAAAGTCAAGTACTTCCACAACAAAGATATTCTGACACAAGATACTTCAAACAAGAAAGCTTCATGGGTCTGGCAAAGTATACAACACGGTTTACAAGTAATTAAGCAGCACTACATATGGGAGGTGGGAAATGGCAAACAGATTAAAGCTTTCACACATAACTGGATTCATGGTAAACAGCAAAATCAAGCTCCACCTAAGGATATGATGGTGTCAGACTTTATTCTTCAAGATACTAAAATGTGGAACACCCAACTTCTTAATCAACACTTCAGCTTGGAGGATGTGAAGAAGATTCTCACAATCAGAATCCCTCAAGAAGGACAGGATCAAATGAGATGGAACCTCAATAAATGTGGAGTTTTTTCTACAAAGTCTGTATACAAGGAATTGTGTTCACCACAGAATATTCAACAAAGTAATAACAACATGGGGGAAAAAGAGTGGCTAAAATTATAGCACATGCCGTTACCTTTCAGCAATTTTTATGGAAATGCTGTCATGATATTCTTCCAGTGCAACGCAGAATGCAGCTCTATAAGAAGGACATTGATACCAGGTGCCCAATGTGCCTAAATGAAGAAGAAACAAGCGTTCATGTGCTTACAAGATGTCCATATGAAGAAGTAATATGGTTTGGGATATCGGCTTCTCTTCTTCAGTCTCATCAAGCTCACTCTTGTCTCAAAGATTGGATTGCTACATGGTTCTCTGAAGGCGACTATTAGAAGCACACCACAAAGAGATGGTGGTTCTTGCTGCGTGTGCATTATGGCTAATCTGGAAAGCTAGAAATGAGAAAGCCTATAATGATAAACTTAGCCATACCTCCACCATCATAGACAAAATCAGGAGCCTATACCAATCTATAGATACTGTTCCTAGCAACCATCAAAGTCATAATAGGCAAACCATAGATTTCTGGAAATGCCCTCCACAAAATTGGTTAAAAATGAACATAGATGCTTCTGTGAAATTCTCTAACTCTAATGCAGGTTTTGCTTTGGTTATTCGTGATCATACAGGAAAATTCATGGGGGGCAATGGCCTACTCAACAGTAGCTAGAGACATTCACCAAGTCGAAACTCTTGTTCTTCTCAGAGCTCTTCAATGGATCAAGGAACTAAAGCTACAACAAATTATCATTGAAGGAGACAACCAAAATGTTGTTAGAGGTTATAATGGTGAAATCTCTGTGGTCAAGTGGGAAGATCAGAACATAATGTATGAGTGTCAGTCAATCCTTAAGAGTTTTGATTCTTGTGTTATTTCTTTCCAACAAAGATCTAGTAACAAAGTAGCTGACAGTTTGGCTAAGTTTGTTAGGTCAAGTGTTAGGTATCAGGAGTGGTGGTATGACCCTCCAAATATAATATGTCAAGCTCTTGAGAGTGATTTACTAAAAATCAACACTCAAAGCAGCAGTTGAGTCGTTGTTTTGTGCTTCTTCTTCGTTTGGGAGTTTGTACTTTCTGTTTTTGTTGAATAAAATCTGATCTTCCTTTTGCTCAAAAAATAAAATAAATCATAATGATGTTGTCTCAAATTCAATGGGATTTTCAGCAGTCTAGTGTTTTTCTTTTTCCATTATTAGTAGGAGAGCCAGTTTAAAGCCTTTTGACATCTCCTCTTGTTTATTGAAAATATGCCTTTTTCTTACGGATAAAAGAAGAGAAAAATACCTTGGCCTTTCAAGATTCAAATGTTAGGTCCCATGAATAGCAACATTTGCTAGCCCCTTAAAAAAAGGTAGTTATCCATGACAATCCAATAAGGTTGGATACCAAAGCAGAAGTCAATCCTAGGAATCAAGAGTAAAATGTTTTGTTTTAGATTTTTTTTTTTTAACTTTTCTGCTTTTACAAGTTATGCTAAAATTGTGTTGCTAAACTAGTTTTTGACTTTTTTGCTTTCAGAAGACGAAAAGCGACTTCCAGAAGGTGTATACCGTGATGTTTGGAAGAAAAACAAGATTATTTTTGTCGGATATAAGAAGTCGACAACCCATGCGGTGTCATGATGGGTGGAAACATCTGAATCTCAAACGCGATTATGTTTATATGGATCCATTTCTGTGAATTTTTCTCCCGAAAATCTCATTTTCTTTTCTTTTTTCCATTTCCCATCATTTCTCTCAAATCTCACTAGACCATCGGTTCCCCAAGTTCCCTCCTCTCCACCACCACCGTCATTCTGTTGTTATCATCTTACCTTCTCACTTTGGAAGTTATTGGACAACCGTTAGGAAGTCCTTTATGTGCTGATATGATGTATCAGTTGATACTAATTTTCCCATATCATACATCAACCAATAATAAGTAAAATAGTAATGACAACGATTAGGTGAGGGGCCTGAGTCTTACAACACCTCGGATATAACCACGGGGGTGGAGGTATCACTAGAAGTATCTAAACATTACCGACGTCCTCAACCATCACAATACGCAAATAGAAGATGCCGAACGGAGTCTGCAGTTTTTCCAGCATATGTTTTATGATGGTACTAACTATCCTAATCACTCAACATTACTCATTCCCAATGCTATTTACGGATAAGATAACAAGTTCAATGAATCCACTGTCGTTTTATGCTGAATGATTAGATAATCTCCATGTGGGATAGATCGAATCCCTTAGACCAATTAACGTTGAAGTAATAGGTAACACACTGATATAACGAGGTTCAACACATTATGTGCCTACATCCTCGGGGAAAGACAATGATGCTATTAGTATTCATACTCTTCTTTGTTACAATTCTCTAGTGTACTATAGGATAGTGAGCATTCTCTCAGCGTATCCACCTAAAATTTGATATACCCCCACTCTCTCAGTGGAGTGGGTATTTATAGTAGTTTATGGAGGTAATTCATCTTTGCTACCTTTGGTTGCTTCTTCTTCGATGTTGCTTACAAACAGCTGGATTTCTTCCACCGCCTTAACTATCCACCCGGTGATCGATACATCTTCTGTGGAGTCTATCTTTGTTGTCCAACTTCTTCGATGTTCTTGATGCGCTCGTTCTTATCCTTTGATGACTCATCACCGCTTGAGTAACCGCTGGGTGATCGACACGTCTCCCTATCCCTATGTCGTGGTATAGGCTTGGGAGGCAACATCTTCAACACGCGTCCTTCATGCTCAGACCTATCTAGTGTAGGTTAATCATAACCTTCGGTTCCCATCATACCTCGTGATGGGGTAAAGTGCGAGGAAGATGGATTTGGTACCTCGTCTTCAGTTTATATTGTGCCCCTAAGTCACGAGCAAGTGACACGTGGTCGTCGATATTTTGGTATTAACAGTTTGCCCCTTTTCTTTCGATTATTACCAAGGGTAATTATGGAAGAAAACCCTTTGCTTTCTGCCGCCACTTTCCCATGTCTTTAAGATGTGGTCCCAACCTTAGATTGTGTGAGAGATTTCACCTTGATTCTTGCGTCAGTTACTAATCATTCCTCGAGGCTATAAGTACCAGAGAGATAATCTGGGTTTGAAAACTTCTTCTTCGTTATTTCTTATCTCTGTTCCTTCTGATTAAGAGGTTTTTTCTTCTTCTTTTGTCGTCGGTTCTTTTTTCCTTTTTCATCCTGGTTCTTTTCCTCCGGTGAGTGCCGTCGATCGGTTATTGTCTTCTCTTCCCTTGGTGGAGTTGGTGATTCCTTTCTTCAGGTAATTCTTCCTTCTTCTGTGATGTTATTATGTCTTTTTCTTTGCATGACTTTTTTGGTTTCTGCTACTTACTGATATGCTTGGTTCACCTTCTTCCATCGTGCTAATTTCTTGTGCTTGCTGTTGGTTTGCTTGGTTCCTTGTTCATGACGGTTTGTTCTCATCTTCTTCATTTGTTCTTACTCTTCGTGTATCCTTCTGTTGTCTTCTTAGATCCATGACGAGAAAGAAGTCAAAAAGTTCGAAGTCTAAGTCCGATACTTCGTCGCCGGCTGCCTCGGTTGAGGTGGCTGATACCACTACTCCTCATTATGAGATATCAAGGCTTGTACCTTCGGATTCAGAAAGTTATCTTAACGTTCCTCTTGAGGAGATTAAGAGCACCTATTCTCTCGAGGGTTTCACGATAGAACACTACGGAGACACGGATGTTTTGACTGAGCACATGATTGCCAACTTTCCTTTCGATGAGAATACTCTTCTCACCACGGTAGGCCAACTCGCTGCTGGATTAGTTGTTCATTTGTTCAATCCTGACGATCTTTTCTACCTTGATGTACTGTCGCGTCGCCAAAATCCCCCGAAGAGATTTATTCGAGGAATCTTTCAGTATAGTGGAAATTTCCTTAGAATCCTTCATGATTGCTGGCTTCGTAGCAAAGGTAAATCGCGGATAAGTTGTTATAATCCTTTTGACCCTCCTGTTAGTGATGATCCTTCGCTCTACACTCCTGCTAATTTTAATGCCAAGTGGGGTGATGCCATTCAATCCTAAAATTTATTGTCGTGGGGTGTGGGTCCTCGTCGCCTTAGAAGTTCGGGAACCCCTTCGTTGCTGCCTGATAGTGATAATGTGAACCGTACCACGATTCCTGGCCGTGATGATGATGTCTTCCCGGTAGAACAAAGGATTCGTCTTGACCATGACCGAAGGTGGATGCGTACTCCTCTGAAGCTCGTGGGCCCTTGGCTTGCTGGTTTTAAGATTGATGCCTTGGGGAATAGAGTACCGAGGTCTTTGTCCGAACTTCCTGAGGAGTATCGTAACTTCATTGCTTGGTTGTTTAACAAGGAGTGTTCTACCGTATCACGGAGAAGGAAGGCTAGAGCTAACAAAGGTGGTGTGTCTACTTCGGGAAAAACAAAAGATTCTGCTTCGTTGTCAAAGGTATGGTTTTGATTTTGATTTTTTTTTTTGTGTTTGTGGATGTTTTCCCCCCGAAGCCATAATTTGGACAACAATGTGTGTAATTGCAGCCGAAGGGACGCACTTTGAAGAAGAAGTTTAGTGAAGAAGATGAGCAGAGTACTGGTGGTAGTCCTCCCACTGAAGGGTTGGAAGAGGTTTTTGCTGATGGTGATGATGAGAGTGTATCGTCCAGTCATTCATATGGTGGCGGTATGGATGCTGACGTTAGTTCTCGGAAGCGAAGAAATAATGGTAGTGTCGGGGTAGTGGTGGTGTTGTTGTTGGTACTGGTTCGGGTAACGTCGATCAGCCTATTGACCTGACCTCTGAGAATGAGAGAAAAAAGAGTAAATTGGAAGGAAGCATGAGCAATCCTCTGCAGCGTAGCATGTTGACTGTTTTGCCTGTTTCGTCTCCTGGCATGGTGGGTACTCCGTTGTTTGGCCTTCTGTGAATGGGGTAAGATATAGATCCGATCCGAGTCACAGAGGTAGCGATTCACTTTCTCTCTCTTTCTCTTTTTCTCTTGGGAAATGATTCAAGCTCCAAAATTAGCCCTCTAATGATCCCATTAGAGCCTTATTTATAGAGATCTCCTTTTATCCTTAAGCTGCCATGTGTCCTCTCAACCATTTATTCACATAATTGCCATTCCTTATCTCTTAGATCTCTAAGATCCTTCAACCCAAGCCCATTTGAATGGGCCTAGACAGGTATATCCTAGACTCATTAGGCCCTACTCGACTTGGGGTATCCACATTAGTCCCCTGACGGTTTGAACGGGCGAGTGCGCCGGGTCAACCGTCATCCATGGATACCAAAATCCCAGGCGTTTCCATAACCCCCCTTAGCTTCCCAGATCATGGCTTACGTGGCAGCGCACGTCTCAGCCATTTAATCAACATCGTGGCCCAGATGGCGAGCGGTTACACTTCTCCACTTTCCCTTCTTCCTTGTATAAATAGTCCCCTAGTTTTCACTTCCCATAGTTCTTTTTCCCTTTTCTACTTTACTTTTCTTCTTTCCTTCTTTCATCACGATGAACGATCATGAGCTTTTTCCAGACGATCACATCGCTTCTGATCCTGCGAACGAGGTCGATCTAGAGAACGCGCCAGATGGAGGCGCTGGAAATTCTGGTTTTGACGTCTTTCCAGCCCCCGAGCGCGAAGATGGTCTATTTTCTCACAATCAATTCAACAAAAGCATTGCTCTCCAAAGCGCGTTTGTCCCATTCCCTAGCAATATTTACCCCGATGACTTTCTTAACTTGCGCCTCTTAAATCGTCTACCACCACCGCTCCCAGCCGACCCTTTGTGGCTGCTGAACGCCGAGAGCAGTGGGTGGTTATTCCCTCCTTTTGAGCAGATTCCTCATCTGGCTATTAACCGTGGTGATTACGAACTTCCGAATATTGTTTACAAGTCCACGGCAAAACCTCAGGAGGGTTGGTCCAAGTGGATCAAGTACATCACTAACCACGATCCCTATGCACGTATCCTCGAAAGGCTCGGTATACTTGACGCTATCAAGGCATCAAGAAGTCGTTCTTGCAAGCGCAGTACCTCTGATCTGAACAATCTTGTCACGCGTTGGATCTCTTTATACCATACTTTCCTCTTTGCTTGGGGCGAGGGGACGATTACTCTTGAGGATGTGCTCGCGCTTACCCTGCTTCCAGCTCATGGCTCCTGTTACTGGCATCAGTCGGCTGTCGAAGAATGTATGCGTCCAAAAGATTGGGACTTGGTTACTATTCTGAAGAAATCAAAAGAGCATGCGAGGAACGTCCTCGTGGAAGGAGTTGGTGATGGCTCAGAGAAAGGTAAGGAGCACGAGACCGCTCAGGACGACGATCTGGAGGGGGGCGAGGAGCACGGGGATACCCGAGGTAACGCTTTTCCGAGTTGTCTTTTTCTTCTCAGGGAACACTCCGCTCAGCGCCACTAACAACGAGTTCTTCTCTCTTTTCTTTTGCGTGTATATTGTAGGTGAGGACGAAACCGAAGCCCCTGCTTCGAGCCGTCAGAAGAAAAGACGTTCCTTTTTCCCCTTGTTCGTGAAGTACTGGGCGCCAAAGGAAGTGGAAGATGGTTGGGAGCGTCCAGACTATGGCGATGAGTCATAGGTATTGCAATTGAACGCGTTCCTCCTTTTCTGGTTAAGTCATGATGTGTTTGAGTTTGGCCCAGCGGACACCATCAAGGAAGAACTTATGCCAATGGACGTTCTGATGGCGCGTGGTATTTCTTTTCCCTTGGCTCCCATGTTTTTGGGCGGGCTTTACCGTCACTTAGACTTGCTTGTGATCGACCTTCAGAGGGCCGCTAATGTTCACACTGTCGAGACTTTCGTCCCTGCGAGATTTCTCCAGATGTGGTCTTGGGAGCGCCTCTCTGGTTCCAGCCCAAAGGTTCCGACACTCACCATCCATGGTCACGTGGATCGAGTCAATGATGAAGGGGAAGTTTATCAAGATCCCATGGTATACACTTTTCCCCGCTCCCGTCTCTATAAGAATAAGTCGCCCAAAACTCTTGATAGCATCTCCAAGTACATGAATGTCGGGGCAAAGTTCAGTTTTTCCCCGTATACTGATGGTCGTGTTGGCCCTACTCCCTATTCCTTTTACTCGACTGAAGGGGAAATCCTTGATTCCAGGAAGGTGAGCCAGGCAAGCGAAGTAGATTTTGTTCTTTCGGTGACGTCTGGTTATTTGCCCGGCTTTTATGGAGGCGCGTTTTCTATCGAAGCTTATAACTTTGATCGTATAGTCCGCCAAGCAGGCTTTGATCAGGGGGTTCCTCCGCCTCCCCTGCGTCCCCTTGTTCTGGATAACGCCTTGATCGAGACATGTTATGATAGGTTTGTTTATTCTGACGGAGGCGCGCTTCGCTGTCGTGCTGTTTCCTTCACGATTCGTTATCCTGACCCTATTAGTAGTTTGCGTGTTTCTGCCGATTGGTATAAGTATTGGGAAGAGTTTAACGCGCATGATGAATTTTCTGGTACCGCCTCTGTTACCTACCCCACGCCTGGAAAGGACGAGCTCTATGACATGCATCATGTTGGCCGTTTTGTGCTCGATAAAAGTATAGGAGGGCCGCTCAGACTTATCCCTGGGAACAAGGGCCGCGCTCAGAATTCCAACGAGACCGCCTGGGGTCCTCTCCCATTGGATCCTGATGTGGTTGTAGGGAAAAAGTCAAGGAGGAAAGTCCCCCTCTCCTCCTTAAAGGCGGTTGGCGGGCGTGGAAGATCACAGTCGGCTAGAGTTTCTAAACCATCTCCTTCAGCGCCTGGTGGTTCACTGGCGGAGATCCTGCGGTAAGTGGTCACCCCTTGGCGTATTGATTATGTCTTTGGACCTTTCCTTACCCTTGTATTTACTTGGTTTTTGTTTGTGCGTAGCCTGACGGCTCTCAGGATCATGGGCCGCGTAAGCGGTCTTTAGAGGAGTGGCTTAATATGCCCGAGCATGAGTGGCGTAGGAAAGCTTTGATTGATAAGTTAAATTGGGAAGCGGGTGTAGTCCCCATTCCTCGGTGTATTTATTCTTCGTCTAATAAGTCTTGTACTAAACAAGCGCGTCAGGTAGTTTCCTCGAAGAGAAAACGTCCCTCGTCCGCACAAACTCCCACTCGTTCGAGTAATCCTGAGTTTGTGGAGGAATTTGAACGGCGTAATCAGAGCACTGAGCACCGGTCCCAAACCAGCTGACGTGATGAGGTTAACTCGTTTACAACCTTTGGTTTGTTCTGTTAGGCGTGGTGGGGTTAATCCTCTGAACTCACCGTCTGCCATTTTGGAATCTTTTAGTTCATCAATGTCTGAGAGGGTACATCACGTGGGTCCGTCCTCTTCCTCTCACGTGCTGTCTGATCCAGGTATGCATTAATTTTTACACGTGGAGTGCATTTATTCCTTCCCTTTTGAGCGTAAAATCCTATATATACTCCAGTGTTTGTTGCATTCTTGTATATCGATTTTGAAAGCGTTTCGAGTCTAGTCAATACTTTGGCCACTTGCTACTGTTGTTTTTATATATATATATTTTTTTGTTCTAGGCTCTTTCGGGGGTGATTCTCTCAGCGATCAAGCAGACGAGACTGACGCAGAAGTAAGCGCGTCCTCCGCATCCTTTGAGCGAGTGAGTTTTGTTTTGGATTTTAACCAATTTTATCCCCCCATTATTCTTTTTTTGCACTTAGACCAATCTTCTGCAGGAGTCGGATATGGTGAAGCGCGTGAATAAGGAAGCCGAGAGCGCTAGTAGTGAAAAGCGTTTGAGGAATTCTTTGCCTGCTAGGAATAATAACATCGTCAACTGTCCCACTGCTTCCACGGTGATGGGTTCTCCCGCTGCCAGTGTAGCTCACAATTCTACTGCCCTACCTGTGTTTGACTACATTTTTGAGCGCTCGGAGATTGGTTTTGAAAAAGTTCCCTTTGAGCTAGTGCATGGATTTTGGGTTCCTTCGGTCCATGTGGGTACTTATACCAGGATCCTGAGGCGCCATGGTCATCTTGTTCCCGCGCAGATGGCATCTTTTCTTGGTGTAGGGGCGCAAGTTAAAACAGTCAGCGATCTGTTGGATGTAGCGGCCGGTCTCTATGACGCGGACCAGAATCCTCCCTCCGAAGAAAAGATGGCAAAGTGGGAGGAGACTCTCTCTACTGCTAAACTTATGCGGCTTAACGGTGCTTGGTTGCTGGAGTTGATGAAAAGGGTGAAAGTCAGGCCTGATCTAGGTCCTCAAAGCTGACTGCTCGAATTGATCATCTGACGAAGGAAAAGGCGCG
>JAJJMA010036896.1:0-10800 GCA_023529015.1 Papaver nudicaule
GTCTTTGTAGGTTGTTCACTGTGGCGATGATTGACAACAACTGACGGTTCATCACCAGTGATCGCAATGCTTACATGAGTTCTGTGTTGTTGAATGTAGTATGCAATTTCAAGAGCAAAAGGTGCAAATAAGATTTTTTGTTAAGGGGTACCTTCTTTTATTAATTAACTCCTTTGAACTAGACGACCCAAGTGAAGTTGTGGTTCTCCTTTGGGTTTCAACTTGATTTTTTTTCCCTTTTGAGGCTCAAATAGTTTTTGTTATGAGTGGGCATCCGAACATGAGAGGGTTGTAGTTCATTCGGTTTGGATTTCAAATTCGTTGTACCCGCCCCAGATCTGCATGCACCAACTTTGTCTTTTGTATCAGGACCATGATTAGAATTCCTTTGTCCAGATGCATGTGCAACTGCCGATTTGACATATGATGTCTGATTACAGTCTTTGTCAGACGCCACACATCCGGAAGGAATGTTCATCCCACCATTTGGCTTACATGGAGAAGATATATTACGTTTGTTGGTGGCAGGTGTCCACCTTAGTTCTTGACCAACCAAGCAACTCGCCAACTCAGACGGAACCATTGAAGTCCCCGATCCAGCCGATCCAGGAGTAGCCATTGGCCAATTATTATTCTTTCTATGAGATATAGGGGAGTTTGGAGCCGAGTCTTTGTCAAGTATGATTGGCTGGTTCAAATCAAGACCATCATTTCTAACAATTTCATGAAGTTATGGAGTTGAAGATAGGCTCCTCACATACTATTGGAAAGTTTTGAGTATGGAAATTCAGGGTTTGTAGCTTGAAATTGACATCAAAATGGCTTTAGTGTAGTTGCACATTGCCTCTGTGAGTGCCCTACATACCCACATTTGTAAAAAAAATACTATACAAATTCTAATAAACAAAATCACTCCAAACTTCTACACCAAGCGCCATTGATGCATGTCCCGCCCAAAAAGGTGTCTGGAGATTCATGATAACTTTGACTCTTGGTATAATGGTTGATAAATCCATCTCCAAAACAATGCCTACCTTCTTAAGCATTCCTCTAATTGCAGATTCATTTCTTGAAATTGAAGGGAGATTGTGAACACTATTGAATTGAAGCATTTGTCTGAAACCATTTTGTAGAAATTTCAATCCTCCACTAAAATGTTGTACTGCCCCATATGCCATGTTTCTTTTCCTCATTATATTATCTTTGTCACTTTGTTGTTGCATGATTACTTTAAAGACATCTTTCACTTCAGTGATCTCCAATTTTGCAACCACCATTGGTTCCCATGATCTTTTGATGAGAGCTTTGAGAGTAGAAAAAGCTACACTAGTAGCAAGAACTTTAATTGTCATTAGTACTACAACTATAACCACATAAGAGAACATATCACGCACAAATAGTCACTTGTCCTTGTACCCACGTAATCTTGTGATTCTTATCTAAGATTTTAACAAAGTAATCAATTATCGATGATTAAATGTAACCCTTTACAATTTTTTGTTTTGAACTATCTGTTCTTCTTCCCATCTTTTTCTTTTTCTCAAGATTACATAAAACTTCTTTTTCTTAACATGAATAGGAAAATAATAATTTATACTAATAACTAACTAACTAATATGGTGGTTATGATCCTAATAATTAATTTTGGCCAATTGGGTTTATAATCGCGAGATGACAATATTCCATAACTGATGGTGTTCTGATTTGTAAATAATCGACAATACAATCTAAATAATTCACATATAATCGAAGATATAGTATGAGAAGAGTTATTACGAGTCCCTTTGGTCGTTCAAGTCTTTCTAAACTTCTAATCCTCATAAGTTCTTCTTGATCGCAATGGTGGTTACCAAACTGATTTTTAATTTCTAAAAGCAAAAGATGCTAAAATTGAAGTCAATGTGCTTTATAGGGTTTTATTGGTATGATTAATTGTAGTGTTGAATCTGTTAATGGTGGAGATGGTGTTGGATTCGATTGGAATGCACACGAAATATGGATGAGATAATGTCATTTATTTAGTTTATATGAAGTCAAATAATAGGTTTAGATTACTCACATTAGTGTAGGTTGCTAATAATTTTGTTTGCTAAGTGAGGATTGTACTCATTTAAAGTGAAGTTTGTATTTAATCACCACCATTTCGTTTAGTTCTATATCTAAAGAAAAGGTTTCTTTCAAAAAAAATTTTTTTTTTCCAATAATATATTTAAATTAATTTTTTTTTAAAAAAAATCTCTAAATTCAACAAACAAAAAAATGTCAATTACCTAATTTTAATAGTTGAGTATATTAGAAGTGACACATTGATAATTTTGAAAAATAACCAATATTCTTAATCAATTTTAATGTATACGTGATTAAAGAAAAAAAAATACCATCCTAGAGATTTTTTTTTTTTTTGTGTGTGTGTGGATGTTGTGTATTGAATTTTAGAAGAATGATCTTATTAAAATAATCAAGACCTTAGGCTTAGTCTATGGGAGTGCTAGTGCTACCAAAATCTAGCATGACACATCAGATTTGTAGCAATGCTATTAGGGACCAAGTCTTATGGTGTTTGCTAGGTAGCACCGCTAGTTAGCAGTGTAGCGCTGAATCATAGAGCGGTGGGGCGCTGAATGGTAAAGCGTCATATAATCTCAGCCATCAGATCTAACATATACGTTATTGGCCATCAGATCTAATGAGAATATTTGGTTTGGCGCTGAACGCTGGTTCACTTTTTCACCGCTGAATCATTCAGCGCCTAACTAGCAATGGAAATATTTCCATTGCTACCATTTCCGTAGCACTCCAACTAGCATTCAGGGAATAGACCATGCTTTTGATAGCACTAGCACTCCAATAGCACTCCCATAAAACTTAGCCTTAGTAGGTAAATCATTTGGAATACTGTAGTTGGAGAGTTAAATTAGACGTTAAGAGTTAATGAAGCGTTAGAGTTAGTTTGCTTCCAGGAAAATTGATAAAGAAAGCTGATTCTGGGGCTTTAAAAAAATTGAAGCCCTCGGATCGCTGGTCTCCCAAAAGTAATTTTGCTCCCCCATGTAAATTTTTTTTAAATACCAAATTTGCCCATTATATTTAGTGTTTCATTAGTTAACATATGATTAACTTAACTTAACTTAATTAAACATATAATCAGAATAATTAAGTCATGGTGTTTCACCATTACCGTCGTCACCACCGTCGACGTCACCGCCGCCACCACCACCACCGCCGTCGCCGCCACCATCATCAAAACAGTTTCATCACCATCACTTTTTGTCTCTGTAATTGAAAGAGATATCACCAACAATTTCTTAATTGAAAGGACCTACCCTCATTCTCTTCACAACAACAACGAAACCAATCAAGCCTCTACAACATCGATACGGTAGGATTACGGGTGAGATTATGAGGATGATGAATAAAACTAATGATTTATCGACCATAGAGAGAATGGCAGATGAAGCATGGACAATAGGGATGAAAGCATGGGAAGAAGTCGAGAAATTTGATGTTGGTGCTAAAACTAGGTCACATTCACTCCATGAAAATCAAAAAACGTGAAACAGAACAACTTACGGCTGCAATCTGAAGAACATCTAGCCATAAGTTAACCATTAAAGCTTCAGATGCAAGACATAAGTCCATCTTAGTGGTCGTAACTTACTTACGGCTAATACCGATACTATACTTAGCAGCCGTAAGTTCAATGTAAATCAAAAATTTGTGTCGCAAGGTTACCAGCCGTAAGTACAAGTTAGCAGCCGTAACTAAACTGAATTCATGCTTATACCAAAACATTCTTTTGTGGGCGGAAAACTGACTGAATTCATGCTTATACCAAAACTGAGTGACTGAGAAAGACTAGAGTGGCGGAAATTTCAAATCCACGGCGCAAACTTGAAACAGACTATAATAACTTTATGGCAATAAGAATTTCATTTATAAATAATTAAATTAATAACAATGATTTCCACTGCTCCTTTCCTCAGATTGTCAATGATGCAACCTCAAAGTTTAGATCCCTTTCTCTATCTATCGCCCTTTTCTATCTGTACTTCAAATACTTCGGCGAAGAGTAACACTGGCAACTAAAGAAAATACAGTTTATGTAAGAATATCTTGAACTACCAGTTTTTGTTTAATCTAAGTAGAACAAAGTGACAATTTTCCTAAGGTTCTTGGCCTCTTGACACGTTTCCATAAGTAACCGACTGTCGTGAAACGCAAAACAAATGACTTGCTGTACATTTGATAGGATGTCCCAGTTACACAATCTGTTGATAAGGTGGAAACAAAGAGAGTTGGTTGAAAAATTACGACCAAATTCGAAGCAAAAATAGCAAGTTCCTAATTAAACTTGCGGCAGAAGAACGAATAACAGTAAAAGAGACAGAAGTCTGACCTGCTAGCTTCTATCAAAGGGAGATGGTCATTGTGGGGTTTCTCTATCACATTTTTCACCTGCATATCCGAAAAGAGAGAAAATTACATCAGCACATTACAAGTTAAATAGCCCACAAAAGAATGTTTTGTTCCCTCATTGTGGGGTTTCTCTATCAGTTTAGTTACGGCTGCTAACTTGTACTTACGGCTGCTAACCTTGCGACACAAATTTTTGATTTTACATTGAACTTACGGCTGCTAAGTATAGTATCGGTATTAGCCGTAAGTAAGTTACGACCACTAAGATGGACTTACGTCTTGCATCTGAAGCTTTAATGGCTAACTTACGGCTAGCTGTTCTTCAGATGCGAGCCGTAAGTATCTCTGGTGCTCGTTTTTTGATTTTCATGGAGTGAATCTTACCTAGTTTTAGCACCAAATCAATACCAAAGAGTGGGTTTAGATGGTTACCTTTGGTACTCCATTGTTCCACCATTGTTGGTTGCATCCATGATAAAAAAATCGAAAATGAAAATTTTAGAGGAGAAAAGTGAAGTAGGAGAAGAGAGGAGAAGGGGAAATTTTTTGATGTTTTGATTTTTAAGTTTTGATATGTTTGGTTTTTGATTTAAATTAGATTAGGAAAAATATTAAGTGGGGTGTTATAATTTGTAAGTGGGGTGTAATAAGTATAAGGATTACTTAGTCATTTCACCATTTTTTGACACCCCTTATAATGACGGGCTGGACATTTGAAGTAAAATCCGAGGGCTTCAATTTTTTTGAAGCCCCAGAATCAGCTTTCTTGTGAGAATCAGTAGTAGAAGAAGCATAATTGAATATGGATGTAAAAAAAAGTTAAGGCCTTTAAGAGACGGCAAAAAAAAAAAAAAAAAAAATTCCCTGTATCTAAGGAAATCTATAGTTGGTAAGGAAGATTTCCAAAATGTTAGGGGAGGCAACAGCCACCCCTAATATACACACAGCTCCGTCCCTGCGCCAGTCAAACGGTTCACATTCAAAACTACCAAGTCAGAAAACAAAGTTGCAAAATCTCCAGATATCAAATCTATTTTTCTTTTCTTTTATAATAACATACAGATCCAAAGTACACAAAATCCATGACAACAAACCAGCAATAACAACAACAAGCTCGCCATCTCAGCTTGCATTTTGAAGCTCTGATCTTCATGCAGTAATAACAACAACATTAGCAATTTGCATCACCTTTACCCAACAAACACCATTACAAGGAAGAGCGGAGACGAAGAGATTTATTACACCCATTGCTGCTTTGTAGCTTCCATTCTCTCCAACAAGCTTGCGATCTCAGCTTGCATTCTGATCTTCATGTTGTAATAATCACAGTGTGAGTTTTCCAAAGCCTTGAGTTCCTCAAGTTTCTTTCTTCGCTTTTCCTCTGTTTCCTGCAAACACAACTTGGAAGGTTTGTTTGCATAATCTTCTTCCAACTTCTCACTTCTTGAACGAGCCATTCTTCGATACCCTTCTGCCTCGCGCCTTGCATCATCAGCTCTGGTTTGGAACATCCTTGCCTCCGCTTCCTTAATTCGTACAACGCTTTCCAAGCTTTCAAACCCATCCTCTGACAAGATACTGGACTGCAACACTTTTTTAGCAGCACTGTCGCTCATGAGAGCTTTAAGGTCATTTTGACAACTATCCTCTCTATGAGATGGCAAATCCCTCCGTAGAGTAGAAGAACTATTGATGTAAGGTGCAGAAGATTTAGGGGCCAAAAAATTAGATGGTGGGCGAGAACCCAAATCTACCTGCTGGCCCATGTTAACTGCTGCCGACAAGTCTTTTGATAAACTAACACCTGAACCAGATAAGTCTGAGCCGCTGCCGCCATCTGTGTTTTTGAGTATCATAATAGTGATCATCAGTATCAGCAGAAGATTTCTAAGTTTATTTATTTTCGAAAAAGTAAAGAACAAACATTATTAGCGAAAAGCAAACCTATATCACTACCGCATAGAGAAGATCAAAGTCAACAGTCGCAAACAAGCAATCAGAAGTAGATATGCAATTAAAATAAATTAGAAAATAAGTTATCTTTCTTGTTTACTTTGGGAAACAAATTAAAGAGACATAAGTGTATTTAAGAATCCAAATGAAAAACTGTGGCACTGGAATAGTAACTCAGGCACAAGGGAGATAGATCCAACCAAATACAGTACAGCCTGAAAGTCATGAGGAACCAATACAGCCTTAACAAGATGACCCAGGTCACACAATTCTTTAGCAAGATGACCTAGGTCATAAAGTCTTTACAAGATCAATTCCGATTTCTACATGACATGTTACAAAAAGTTCACAGACAATCTAGACCTACTAGTTGTAGTCAGTATTCAGTTTCTATATGCTCATGAGAAGAAGAGAGCATTCAGTTTCTGTTAGTCAGTAACAAAGTTTCATGTCATCTCCTTCTATGTAATACTCCAAAATGGACCACTTATCATCTGTACCTACTACTGCAACTTCCAGCACAAACTCTTTTTGAAGCCTCAAAAATGTCCATGCAAGGGTGAATTTAACTAGGTATCATCCTTATGCAGTGTAAAAAACATACCATAGCGTGATTTACCTTTTGCTATATTTCCTACATAATACTATAACACCATCTGTAAATAAAACTGTAAGAAAATATCTGATTTAATTATTTTAAGCACTTAGGGAAGCCTGTGATACAAATCAAGTTGGTGGCAAGAGAAACAATGTTCACAGATGCACCTCCGTCTTCACATCAAGGATTTTCATGGTAACCCCTTCTAGGAAATGCGGTACTAGAAATTAAATCCAAGACTACCATAAAGGCGCCGTCATACAGTTATGGAGTACAAGCTATGGGCATAAGTTTCATTGACATTAATATAAGGATATTTGATTGCATTTGTTTGTTTGAGTTACTTGAACTGTTTAATGATACTTTTCATAGTATAAAACAACTAATGACAAATAATATTTTATAAGAAGAGAGGAAGGAAACTGGAGTAATCCAAAAAGTTATAATGGAACAGTGAAAAGTGATCCAAAAGTCAGTGTTTACAAGGATGGTGGAAGTTATAAGGAAATAGCACGCACTAAGAGCAAACAGGAGAAAAGTGGTGAATGAAGCTCACGAAGATATGCACTGAAATATTTTTAAGCAGTTTGAAACTTATGAAAACCCCTCAAGCAAACAAATGAAAGAAAGGAATGTTACCCATCAACATACTATACTATATCATATAATTCAGGTTATACAGCTATCCAAGTGCTATAAGCAAATAACACACTCATTCTAATAGCCCAGACACCAAAAGAATACCCAGAACATACCAAAAAATTCAGGGAAAACAATTAATGCAATTCTATATCACCAATTGCATTAAAGAAACTAATGAACACTGAAAACTTGTCAAGATAATAATTGAGGTGCATGTGAAAAGAAGAGGGTCAAAGTTGCATGACTTACATATGAAAAACTGAAGGATATGATTACAAGCATCAGTGGAAGAAATGAGATTATTTTCGAGCTTTAAGAGCACTTCCTCAGCTTTTCTTTGCAGTTCCTTTCCCTTAAAATCCTCACTTCCCCTGAAAATCTTCTTGACACAATCAAGTTCTGTTTTTAGATTTTCAAGCCCCCAATCTCTTGCACACTGTGCAAAAACATCCTTCACAAACCCAAACATATCAGAAGCATGTGCGCATCCAAGGCAATGATATTGCATCTCCGTAGTCCCTGATGGTCCTCCTACACGGGGACTCGGCTTGATAAGATTCATTTGGATGCCACAGACAGTGTGGCACCAGTGTGAACAAGCATCACAGCCAACCCAGCTACAAGTGTTATTGGCTGAATCAAAGTTAAAACAAACAGGGCACATGCAGGCATTACAAAACCCCTTCTTAGATGAACATATCTGGCAATCACAATCCTCGACCGGCAATAAAGTTTTACAATTCACATTCCGACACCTCATGAGCAAAAAGATCTCAACAAGTTCTGAAGCAGGTAAAGAAATCTTCCCACTTAAGTAACTTGCCAGGCCTGTCTTTATGGCAACTAAGATGTCAAGTTGCGCTTTGTTGGATTTAGAAAGAATTTCAAACGTGAGATCTGACCTTCTCTCTAGACGGTTCTGAAGACCCACTAGTTCCTCTCTCTTCATCCCAATGAGACTCTTCAAATGCTCCTTAGCAGATTCAATTGTTTCGTCAGGAAGCTCTTGAAATATCTGTGCCATGACAGGGATAGATTCGGAAACTAATTCCCGGAGAATTCTCTCAGGACTTGTTAATTTGCGCGGCCTCACACCATCTGAATGCTCAAAAACCCTCTTCTGCTCAGACGGTCTTCCTCTTGAATCACCTGATTGGGTATCTTTCTTTGGCCTAGCAGGCAACTCTGATGGAAAGAATGAAGTGTTCTCAGATCCAGCTGGTCTGTAAAGGCTGTTGGAAGACTCCTTATTGATCAGTGGATTAGGGTTACTCTGCATCGAAGTGTATCCAAACCCACCATGGTTTGACAAACTAACTCCATCTCCAACTGGTTTAAAGCGACTATGAACTGACCCGTTAGTCCCCTCACCACAATGCCAAATCTGGTCATTCTCTCTCCTGTGGCTTCCAACAGAGTACTCGTAGTTCTCTGTTGAATTCCGGGTGAGAGAGCAG
This sequence comes from Papaver nudicaule, assembly GCA_023529015.1. Taxonomy (NCBI): domain Eukaryota; kingdom Viridiplantae; phylum Streptophyta; class Magnoliopsida; order Ranunculales; family Papaveraceae; genus Papaver; species Papaver nudicaule. Next base: position 9,067 of record JAJJMA010036896.1, read on the forward strand.
CTAGGGTTGTGCGAGAATTGGTGTGAATATGAATAAGAAAGTGATGCTGCTGTAAAATCATCAGAACTCCCAGTTCGGGTATTATTGTTTGAAGGCATCATAGAATGTGTGCTCCTACTAGGCCTTGGAATCACAGGAGCCTGATCAGTTTTGGGCGATACATCAGTTAGAGATAAAGTGAGATTAAGGGTTTCCAGTTTTGGTTTCTTTTCTCTATTCTCTCCTCTTTCAATTTGTTCCTCATCACTACCCTCTCTTTTTGAAGAAGTTCTTTCACTGATTCCATTTAATTGCAAGAAGTCCCTCTCTACCAATTTCTCTTCTCCACCATGTGTATTCAAAGAATCAATAGCAATCTCTTTACCCTTACTATTATACCTATTTTTCTCTAGGGAACTCAAAAAACTATTCCCAGGAATCTCTTGGAAACCCATTTTAGAATTGTCACAGAGATAACTTAAAGTGAGTTCTTGAGAACCTAAATTCCCAATTTTTAAGGGTTTCAGGTGAAACCCATCATGACTACTCATCTCTGAATCTCTCAAGAAATTACTACTCTTTTCATTTGAACCATGTTTTGAATCTGGGTTGTTTCCATTAGTTTTCACTGATGCATGGTTATTATAATTAATTTTGTTTATTGAACCTTCGGTTCCATGAATAAAACCATTTGATGAGAGATCTTTCTCTGTGAACATGATGAAATGAAAAAGAGGAAGACCAGAAATGAACTAACTAACAAACAGTACCTTGAACTTCTTCTGTAGTTTTACTTCTCTGGTTCTTCACCTTCCTCTCTTCTTCTTCTTCTTCAAATTCTTTCTTTGACCTTATTTTCAGGGCCCCATAGGTTGCAGCGGCATTTTTTTCCTCTCTACCTTTATTTCTCTCTCTTCTCTAGCCGTTTACACACGAATAAATGAACTTTGAAGCTTCCTTTTACTTCAACAATTTCAACTTACGATATTACCCTCGAAATCAAATTTTCAAGAGAACTAGATGGCTGGGCCAGGTCGGGTCTAAGCTTAACCCGAATATTTCATGAACTCCTGTGAGGCCCGGCCATGGGTTTAAAATCTCTAATCCATGCCCGAGACAAGACCTGTAGAGTTTGGGTTCCTAGACAGGGCTGGCTTTGGAGGGGGGCAACTTGTGCTCCAGCACAAGGTCGCCAATTCCAAAGACTAGGCGTAACAAAAAGGCAAAAATTTTATTGTAACAACATGTGGGTACAAATTTTGGAATTGCGCAATATAAAGTTGGACAATTTTGGAGGTAAAAGTATGGAGATAATATTTTGGAAGTGGGCAATAACATAAAGCATTTTCATATGCAAACTAATTACAGGAGATCTAGAAACAGAAGTGTTTCGTTGAAGAATGGAGAAGGTGCATGGTTGACTGACATTCATGAGATGGAAGATCTTTTATGTCAGCATTTTATGAATTTCAGCACAACAACTAATCCTCAAATAGATGAACAGATCCTAAATCTCATTCCTAAATTTATCAATGAAGAGGATAACAACTTGCTTATAAGAATTCTAGATGAAGTGGAGATATACAATGTTTCAAAGGTTATGAGACCATGGAAAGCACCGGGACCTGATGGATTTCCACCAGGATTCTTTCCAAAACCTGCGCTTTCGGCTTCTGGTCAAAGAGAGTCATGTTTAGCAAAGAAGCATACTGGAATGAGAAAGAATTTCAGTCAAGCCATCAAGCGAACTCTCAT
>JAJJMA010036907.1:0-10537 GCA_023529015.1 Papaver nudicaule
ATACACTTTTCTCCTAATATTCCACAATCACGCTCCCCAAAAAGATTTGTTATTAAGAGCAAGTTCAAGTTAAGAACTCTCCCCCATGTGGTGTTATTCAATAAAGAACAACTTACAAAGTCGACATGTTCAAAACAATTGTAATGTTATCCAGTTTTGCTTTGTTTATAATCTCTTTCCCTTAGCCAAATTTTTGGAAAAGAGTATATTTTCGAGTTTGTGAAAACCCTAAGAATCATATAATCAAAAGTTTCTTGATCGTGAGAAAAAGCATAACTTTTGTAAATAGACATAACTTTGCATCACTACCGAGGTAATGGAAAAAAGCTATGTGTTGCAATAAGATTGAGGTAGACAAATCAAGTATTGCAAACATCATTAATAATCATCTAAAAAGAACTTTTATTAATGAAATAAAGTAGTACATGCTGAAAAACTCTAAAAAGCATGAAAAGGTAAACTACTTTTCAGACATAGTTTATATTCCTTAGGCAAAAGTAAGAACAAGTTCTCACAAGGAATCAACTAATCTGATCTACTATGGAAGAACATAAACTAACTATGAAAAACTAGATTATTCAACAGATTTGCTCATGGAAGGCTTGTCTTTTATTTTCTTGGCATCATCGAAAACAATCTTTTTGCCATTGACAAGTCCCTTATTTGTGTTTTCATGAGCATAATCTCAGTCAACACTGCTTCCATCTGGAGACCAAGCAAATCACAGTTTTTCATGTTTCTTTTGTGCTGAGGGAACATCTCTCTGCACCATTTGATGACATCATACAAGACATCACCGTTTATCATGTCAGCTTCTTCCAGATTTTGATAGCCATAGGCAAAATAGCAAGCAACTTTAGTCTCTCTTCCTTGGATGTTAGGAGGAGTTACGTCTTCATCAACCAGAATTCTCTTTTTCCTACTCCCTGTCATGCTGTGCTTTCTCAAGATTAGAGTAAGTAAGCAGGTAAACACTTGAATGAATTAATCTTTTAGGTGTTGGGGTATTTATAAGAATAAAATACCAGGAAGGATTGACTCAAATATTGCATTCCCAGAGTCCCATCAGGTTTGCATTCTAAGATTTGAGTAGATTTCGAAAACAGAGTTTTAGTTTTCGTAAAGAGAAAATGATGCCACCTGGTTGATAAGTGTTACTTACCTGAGTTTTACGTACGGAAAACACTTTTTACACGGTTCGTGAACTGGTTCGCAAACTGATCAGACCCGATTATGGACGTAGTGTTTCTGTTGTGTACGTCCCTCAGTAGTTTTTTTTTTCCTCAATGGCAATAGAGTTTTTGCCAATGGGTACTGGATAAGTCAGGATGTTAATCATGTTATAAAGCGTTCCTTATTTCCATTACAAAAATAAGGAAGCTTGTTTTACACTAGAATTTTGTGTCTTGGTGAGTTCCTTGGCATAACCCGTTTGAAAATCCCAGAGAATATTCACCTTGGGCGGTTCGCAAACTGTCTATCTGAATCACGACCAAATGCATCGAATCTGAGGTTCACGTACTAGTACGCGTACAAATTGATACTTTGGAACTCAGGAGAAATTCCGAGTCTCAGTTCACCGTACGGTTCGGGAACCGTCGTTTTCCAGATTAGTGTTTAACTTGGATCCGCTGGAAGTTCTGGGCTGGGCCAGTACTTAGACGTGTTATACGCCCTCAGCTATAATCCACTGGACTCTTGCTCAAGAGTACTCCTTTAGATTCACCCATATCCAACAAGTGATTTGCAAGCAAACCATTGCAATGGACAAATGGTATCGAATCTATCTCATGCTTTCTTGTAAACTTAGTATTCGTGGGAACAAATACCAACATAACTCATGGTCATGTAGACAAGAACACCATCTCAATCGCTATTAGTATCACTACTAAAGTAGCCGACTATTTCGAAAGATAGAGTAAGTAGAATATAAGAATTTCTATAAAAGTCATAACTCCTACTAACCTTTTGTCGATGAAGAATAATTGATGTCTTCTTTGTCTTCACAGTCTTCGTCTTCAAGGTCTCTACTACTTAGTCCATATCCCAATTCCGAAATCTAAACTCTAGTAGGCTAAATCAAGAATTGTGTTTTGACACCTAAAACTGACAACCAGTTTGACATACCCACGCTAGTGGGTTTAACCGGACAATGCCCTAACAAATTGGACCGATAATACCCATGTCTAAACCCAAGAAATCCACGGTTAAATTCACTCCTTTGATTCCCCCTAAGGATGGAGTCAAAGTGGCAGTCATTAGCAACCCAACCATTCAACAACCAGCCTTAGAAGAGGATCCGGACTCAGCTAGAAAAGGAAAAAGATATAGGACAACTAGTATCACATATAATGCTAGTCCTAATACTATGCATAACTCTGGTGAAATTGCTGAACCTATACCAATGGGACCAGTCTACGGATGTGAATACTGCAACTGGAAGGGGTGAAACAAATAGCAAGCCGATGGGAGAACATGTATTAAAAAACATCTTTTACTTGATCTTTAAATTTTCCTTTCATTATTTCTCTAGTAGTGAAGTGCTTTCTTTTCTATCTACAATTCCCCTTGTAATAACACTTATTTAATTTCATCATTAAAACTTAGTGCTAAAATCATTAGAAATAGACAGAAGTATTTATCATCATGTTATTCATTAATTCTAGGAACTGTTATTGCATTTGTCATTGTACAGATTGCAACATTAATAATCCAAACAATCATTGTCAAGTTATCATCTCTAGGCATTACAAATTATTGCATCAGTAGCATTAAATATACCAGTAGTCATAAAAGCTCACCATGGACATTCAATAAAGGTGTAAAAGTCAAGAACAACATTGCATTTAAGCTCACTACGTCTAGGTCATTAGCATTCTCTATTATTGATGTTGCTCTATTGATTGCATTTGTAACATACAATATGAAAGTGCTGTCGTGGAATGTTCAAGGCATTATAACTCAAGCCAATCGAGACCATCTGAGAGACCTTATACGTACTCAAGACCCTGACTTGGTTTTTCTATGTGAGACAAAGCTTGATTGTAACAAAGTCAGTCCACTTTTTAAGCCTTTTGGGTTTCCTAACAAGACTATCTTGGACTCAGTTGGATTATCTGGCGGGTTAGTATTAATGTGGAAGAATGGTTTTAGCTGTGAAGTTGTTAGTAAGGAGAATAATATTATACATGTGCTAGTGCAAGCAGACCCAAGTAAACCAGAATGGCTCCTAAGCTGTGTTTACGGATATTCAAATAGTGTGAAGAAGAAATTGCAATGGGATTTCATTAAGGAACTTGGGCAAACATCCAGCAGTCGTGGGTGTTGATAGGCGACTTGAATATTCATTTAAAAGACTTGTCAGACTCTTCTTTAGCTACTTCTTCTTCTACTTTTTGTTCTAGGGACAGTGGTATTCAGTCGATGCTCACTAGTATTGGTTTAAAAGACATAGGGTTTTCAGGCAGGGAATTCACATGGTCCAACAACAACACAGGAACAGGCACAAAAAAGTCAAGAATTGATATGGCTTTAGTAAATGGGGAATGGAGCAACAACTTCTTAAACTCAAAGCTTGTGCACCTAAACCAGTTAGGTAGTGATCACTGCCCTATCCTTTTCATAGCTAATTCAGATGAGGAAAAGATTTGGAAGCCTTTTAAATTCTTCTATCCATGGCTTAATGATAAGTCTTGTGCTATTCAAATTGCTGAAGCATAGGCTCAAGAAGTATCAGGATCTGCAGCTTTCATCTTAATCAAGAAGCTACAATTCACTAGACAAGCTTTTATCAGATGGAACCAAGATTACTTTGGAGATATTAACTTAAGGGTGGATGCTCTACAAGAACAACTAAGTCAGCTTCAATTGCAACAGTCGTCTAATTCGAATACATCAAAAATCATAGAATTGCAGTCAGATATACAAAAGTGGCACAAAATTCAATATGATTTCAATAAACAAAAATCAAGAGATATGTTTATGCATGACTTGGATTATAACACTAAGTATTTCCACACTGTAACTAATAGGAATAAGATGAGAAACAAGGTGGATAGTTTGAAGAACAAAGATGATTTGTGGGTTTCAAAAAGAGAAGATATGGTTAATCTTTTAACTTCACATTTCAAAGACATCGACACTTCAACAAATACGATATTAGATCAACAACAGTATTCTGTCATACCAAGCATCATAACTAATGAGCAAAATGAAGAACTTATGAGAATTCCCTCTTGTAAAGAGATTCACTCTACACTCAAGAGCATGGAGAATTGGTCTGCCCCGGGACCGGATGGTTTTTCTGCAGGATTTTATAAGACGCAATGGAGCACTGTTAAGAATGAAGTTTGTCGGATGGTTCAACAATTTTTTCAGACCAAGTTTATATCTAAGCATATGAACAAGACATTCATTTCACTCATTCCTAAGAAGAAGAAGCCCATGTCTCCAGTTGATTTTAGGCCAATTGGCTTATGCAACACAACATACAAGCTCATATCCAAGATACTTGTTAATAGAATGAAGCCATTGATGCCCATGATTGTTGGTCCATATCAAGCAGCCTATGTATCTGGAAGAATGATACAAGACAACACTATCATAGCACAAGAATTCATTCATTCGATGAAGGAGAAAATAGGTGACACAGGTTAGCTGGCACTCAAGCTTGACATGTCAAAAGCATTTGACAGGCTTGAGTGGAACTTCTTATAAAGGTGCTTAAGAGTTTCGGGTTCTCTGATGACTGGTGCCAGTTAATTCAGCAATGCATTGGTACTACTAAGTTGGCTGTCTTACTAAATGACTCGCCTTGTAAAGAGTTCCACCCTACAAGAGGAATTCGACAAGGTGATCCATTATCACCATACTTGTTCATACTCGCAATGGAGTTTCTATCTAGAACTTTATGCGTAGCTCATGAGAACAAGTATATTGAAGGGCTCTCTATCTCAAGTGAAGGCCCAGCTATCACCCATCTTCTCTTCACAGACGATTGTTTGATTTTTACTAAAGCTGAATTAAGTAGTGTCAACCACTTGAAGCAGACTATGCAGCTATTTGGAGAGAAATCCGGCCAGGTCATCAACTACGACAAATCTGCGATTCATTTTGGAAAAGGAACTCCAACTGTAAGGTGTGAAGAAATTAGAAATATGTTGGGTGTTGTATGCATGGATATGAAAGAAAAGTACCTAGGGTCTCCTTTGATTATTGTCAAATCAAAGTTGAATGCTTTTGAAGATATAAAGTTCTTTTTCGAAAAGAGATTCACAGATTGGCAGTCAAAGACGCTTAACCAAGGAGGTTGTACGACTATGGTTAAGCATGTGCTTAATGTTATTCCATCTTATCAAATGAGCTCATTCAAACTGCCTAAAACCTTAATATCTGAGTTGGAGAGTTTAGAAAGGAAGTTTTGGTGGGGGTATAGATCCAATAGAGGAGCTTGTCTGTTATCCTGACATTTGTTGTGTAAGTCTAAAGAGGTGGGTGGTCTTGGTTTTAGAGATCTGGAAGCACTCAACAATGCACTACTCACAAAGGTGGCATGGAGAATAGCTACACAATCTGAAGCTCTTTGGGTGCGCATCCTACAGGCTAAATATTTTCCAGGTCAAAGCTTTGTTCACACAAGTACTGACAAGGGAAAAACCTCATATGTCTGGCAAGGAATTGAAACAGGCCTCTCGACACTCAAGAAAAATATCTCCAGGTTGGTAAACAATGGGAAATCAACAAGAATATGGATGGACCATTGGGTTATTGGCTATGAGGGTCTAGTTACAACAACTTGCACAGTGTACGCCATCAATTGCAGTGGGTAAGTGAATTAATGGAAGAAAACTCAAACAACTGGAACACTTCTCTCATACAAGGTATGTTCAGCCAAGAAATTGCGCAGAAGATCTTAAGTATGGTTGTATGTCATGAAGAAGAGGATACTCTAATATGGAAACCAGCCAAAGATGAGAGGTTTTCAGTCAGAAATGCCTACAAAACTATTCGAAATGGATATTATAATACACCAGAATTGAATGATTCAGTCCCATGTAATACCTGGAAGGCATTATGGAGATTCAAAGCACCTCATAGAATTAAAATCTTTATATGGAAGTGCCTTAAAGGGATTGTGCAGACCAAAGTTAGACTAGCAAGAGTGAAAAAGAATATCCAGACTACATGCACTATATGCAATAAGGCAGATGAATCTTTGTTCCATCTATTACTAGAATGTGACTGCTCAAGAGCAATGTGGGGAATCCTTAATGTCAACATCAACCAGATCAACTCCTCTTTTGGTACTATACAACAATGGATCCTTAGCTGGTTCGATGATTTGCAGAATCACAACACTGAAGGCCAATTGCAATGGAGTATAAAAATAATGGTGGGTTGCTGGATTCTGTGGAAAGAGAGATGCGAGCATGTGTATCAATGAAGAAAATTGAGCCAATATCCATGGCTGCTAGAGCACAGTTTTACATAAGGAATTTTCAGTCTTATGAAGAAGTTCTTTCCACTGCAAACAACATAATCAACAATAGTAACAACAGTTGGACTCCATCGGCTGTGGGAGACACAAAAATTAATTCAGATGCTTCTTATTACTTGAATAATTCACAATTGGGTATAGGATTGATATCTCGTGATTTTGCAGGAAATGCAGCAACAACAAAAGGATGCTACTATGAAAGAGTAATGGACTCAGAAGAGGGGGAATGCTTGGGGATAAAGGAAGCATTAGGATGGGCTCTACAAATGCAGCTGCAGAACATCATTGTGGAAGCTGATGCAGAGGTGGTAGTCAAGTCCATTATCGCCAATCACCCTCTAGTAAGATGGAAAAATAGGAAACACATTAAAGACATTCAATTTCTTTCCAAGTCTTTTAATACTTGTGTTATCTCTCATGTTAAAAGAAATGGAAACGGTGTAGCTGACAATATAGCTAAGCACTGTCGTAATAATGCTTTAAACTTTGAGCAAACTTCTTCTTTATATCCATGGATCATTGATCTTGTTAATAGGGATAAACTATGTAATCATTTGAAGTAGATTCAATAAAATGTCTCCTTTATTAAAAAAAAAAAAACATTGATCATGCGAACATGTGATCCATATTTGCGGGCTTTTGAATTTCTTATAAATGTTTTCTTTAAAACTTTACTAATGAATGTATTAAAATACGTGTTTTACTTTTTTTTGTCAATCAATTAAGTGTTTTTTGTTAGATTATACGTAAAACAAAAACACGGGGGAAGCACCTTCCTCTTCCTTAAATTCCCAAATGTATTACCTTGCTGGCATAAACAACGGGTATAACCTATTTATATTGAAATCTGACAAATTAATAATATCCGTAAACAATTTAATCTTTTCTTAGGTCTTTCGCTTCGAAGTAATAATCTCCATAATATAATATAGAAAAATACATTTCAAGGAGGAGATCATTTTATCTTGAATCAATAGTGGTTATCTTTTCTCCAAGACTAATATTTGGCTATAATTCACTAGTCAACACCAATTGTTATATTGTGCTTAAAATCATATTATTTTGATGCAAACAAGAGATGTCGTAATAAGATAATTCTGTAAATCTTTTTCCAATAAATATATTAGCAATTCAACCCAAACCAAATAATGTCAAATTATTGTATGAAAAATCCCTTTTTGATTGGGTGGACGTTTCATTATTTTTCTTTATAAAAGGGGTAAGAAAGGTTCAACTGGCGGAGGAGCCAACCCAAGGTATGGGAGATCGATTGGCCGACTTTCGATGCCAAATTCTCCCCTAGTTTTAAGTTTTGCATCCCATATAAAACTCAATGTACAATTTTTTATTTATTGTCTGCCATTTTGCTCCCTCTCTTGAAATCTTGTCTCCACCATCGACTTTAATCTCCTATGTGGATAGAAATTGAATCAATCTTGTTTTAGGGTTAATCATTTTAAGAGAAGTCTTCAAATTACTATATCTATCTTAGGTGGGGTGTTAAGGGGTATCCAAATGGACAATAAATCTCTAAATTACCATTTTAAATTTAAAAAAAAACAATAAGATACCTTTACTCCCTACTAAAAACCTAAAAACAAAATAAAAAAAATCAAAGATTATTTTTTTTTCTTTTCTTTTTTTATGAAATATAATAATTTTATTAATCGGAATCCGAATCAAGAATTACAAGAATTAGATGGAAGCCTAGCAACAAGCTGGGCTCCAATCCTTTTTTGAACAATACATACATATATATATGTTAAGGTTTCGAAGTTCAGGACGACCAAAATTTTGAAGATCATGAACAAATCGAATTTCCATGGCAAAAATTGACACATGTACATCACGTACTCCTAATTGCAAAACCCAGTCTTCAATTTGACTATTGATGTTTAGGTTAAGATAATCGAATTTTGCAACAAAAAAAAAAGTAGTTTCAGAGAATTACGGCTAGCATCAACAACCGTAACTTTGTATTTCCAAAATTTACGACTAGACATAGGATGAACAGCTAGCCGTGAACCTAATATTTTAAATTTTTTTGGCACAAAGTTTATAACCGTAACCAATTATTAAATGTAACAAGACATAGTTGTTTTTTAAACTACTTGGGGCTAGCTCGATACAGCCGTAACTAAACATATAAAATTTTCAAAACAGTGTCATAACAATTTCAGCCTTAAACCTCTGTTTATAAGTTGTAGCTACAAATTTGCAAAAAAAAAAAAAAAACAACAACTAGAACTTACAGTGAGTTCCATGTCTAGCTTGAAAAGGCTACTTTGGCCGTCACTATGATTTATACCTAGGATTTATCCATAAATCTAGAGGTAACTAATTGCAGCCCGGGTTTTCCCCAAATTGAGCAATTTACGGCTGGTAATTGAAGAACTTCTAGCTGTAACAAGTGGTTACGTCTGGATTTTTGGGTAAATCCTAGCCGTTGATATCTCACAACTCTCACAAAAATCACTTTTTTCAACGCATTTATTTTGCGATTAGAAGCAACAAAAAAGATGTTGGAGCTAAGTTATATGTATACATTACTATTAAAAGCATATAATTCTTCGCACTCTAGGATTTTAGGAAAAAGAGTTTCAATTTATTTTTCTCCTTCTTCTTCCTCACTTACTCAATTTTTTTCTAAAATCCTAACTCAATTTTTCATTGAAGTTAAATATATTCATTACACTAATCTAGTTAACAACTAACACTAATTTAGTTAATAATAAAATTATAACAGTAAATTAGTTAACCAATAAAGTTATAACACTAAATGAACAAAATAACAAATAAGACAGAACCCGAAGGCTAACCCCCTTTATTTGTATATACCATGGTTAGTTGCCCTTATCATTTCAGATCAATATCATTAGTAAGCAGTGTGTACAAGATACTCTCTAAAGTGCTGGCAAATAGATTCAAAACAGTTCTTCCACAACTCATCTCTGAACATCAAGGAGCTTTCATAAAAGGAAAGCAAATCCAAGATGGAATCTTAATTGCAGGAGAATTACTAGATTCAAGATTAAAGTCAGGCATACCTGGAATTTTATGCAAGCTTGACATTGAGAAGGCATTTGACAATGTTAGTTGGCATTGTCTGGAAATATTATTAGCATATTCTGGTTTTGGAAGCAAATGGAGGAGTTGGATTCACTGGTGTCTCTCAAATGCTCAATCATCCGTACTAGTAAATGGAAGCTCATCCACAAGATTTCAACATCAAAAACGTCTTAGACAAGGTGATTCTCTCTCACCTTTTTTGTTCATATTAATAGCTGAAGTATTAACTAAATTACTGAGGAAAGCAGAGGAAATAGATATCCTATCTGGTTTTAGTATAAACACAAGTATTAATGTATCTCATCTGCAATTTTCAGATGACACACTAATATTCCTTGAAGCAACAGAGGAAACAGTAGAGCACCTAGTGATACTATTAAAAGTATATGAGGCTATTACAGGTCTCAGAGTGAATCTTGATAAGAGTACAATCAGAAGCCTAGGAGCTGACTCTAAAATCAAAGATTTGTCTCAAATACTACACTGCAAGACTGAGAAACTACCCTTCAAGTATCTGGGAATGCCAATAGGGGCATCATGGAAGCAGAGCACAATATAGAATGCAATCATTGATAAATTCAAAAAGAAATTAGCATTGTGGAGAAGAAGATTTCGAACTAGAACCCAGAAGATTACTATCATCAATTCAGCTCTAGTAAGTCTCCCAATATACTATATGTTCCTGTTACAAATGCCAACTGAGATTGAGAAAACTTTAATCAATCACATGAGAGACTTTTATGGGGTTCTTGTGAAGATAAAAGGAAAATAGCATGGATGGCATGGGACAAATTGAGCAAGCCTAAGAAACTAGGAGGTATTGGTATATGATGTTTGAGAGCTACAAACAAAGCTTTACTAAATAAATGGAACTTGAGGTATGCAAATGAGAAAAAGGCTTTGTGGAGGAAGATAATGCAGTTGAAGACTCATACTGATGTGCAAGATGAATGGGCAAAAGAGTATGAAGAA
>JAJJMA010036908.1:0-15652 GCA_023529015.1 Papaver nudicaule
ACCAACGCTAGTGGGTTTGACCGGACAATGTCCTAACAAGTAGTATTCCAAGAAGTTGGGAACCGTCGCCAAAGAACGAAACATGACGATGTTTCTTATATTATTTCTACTGGAGTATTCCAAGAAGTTTGAAATCTTCGCTAGCTGAAGCACCATGTTAAAGTAATCAATTTTTCTCATATTATTCCTACTGGAATATTTCAAGAAGTTGGAAATATTCGTCGAAGCTCCAAACATGATGATGTTTCCAATATTACTCCTACAGGAGTATTCCTAGAAGTTGGGAATCTTCACCGACGATGTTTCTCATATTATTCGTACTAGAGTTTTATTTTGTTTCATACAAAAAAAACAAATTAGTCCAGTACTCACATAATTTAACGTGTACAATGACAATCACAGTTACGAGCCCCACCCCTATGTGGCTCTGCAGACTAATCAAAAAATTGTGACCTACCTTTTTGAGGAGGCATGCATGAATCCTAGATGTCCTAGGATCGACGGTTACATACCAATAATTCATACTCCTTTATGGATCCTCCTAATTCTTGCTAAAATGTAATTTCCCCTTTACACTGCTAATAATTAGGAAACATGATCAAAGCCAAGGAATTTAAGATTTTTAGTCGTTCCAATAATATTTTTTTAATTAGTTCTAAATTTCTTATGAATCATTTGATCAAACCTCATAATGGAAATCTTTCGTGCATAAACTCAAATAAGAGCATATGTACGGGAGATCTATATTAATCTTTGTGCTTGATTTTCATTTTGGATATTTAAAGGAACCAGGAGATTGTAAAATGGTAAGAATAAAACTGAATTCAATCTATTTCCTAATTGGATCACGTTGAAAATGCAGAGAGTATATATAAAAGGAAATTACATTTATATTAATTATTACAAATAAGAGAGAACTTGTGTCGCAAGCCTATTGGGTTGGCACATATAGCCCACCCTTTAGGTTGGCACAGAAGATAGCCCACCCTTTAATTGCTAAAATCTAGTGAAAAACGTTAGAGACATAGGAAAGTATATATCGATATTTTGGGAAAAAATTTACCAAAATTTAATAGAGATAACCACCCATACTAAAATTTAGGGAAACTAACCATTGTTGGTTACACGAAATCTAGAAACTTCCTCTATAACAATTTGAAGATCAAAACCACATAAAATTTCAACCAAAAACCTCTTTTTGCCGGGATGAAATCCTCAAAGCGGGATGATTCCCGCCTGGTGTTTTGACGCCCTTTTAAAGTTAAATTTTACTATATAACTCGATTTATCTTTTCTGAAACCTCAACTCTACTCCTAGCTCTTCTTCTTCACAGGGGTTCATCTCTTTCTCTGGTTGGTTTGATACTGGTATCATTTCTTTAACCTATTCTCGATTAACTACAATGATGTTTTAAAGGAAATAATATGTTTGTTTTTGTATTTTCAATTTTTGTTTTGACTAATAACTGATAATCATAGGCTGTTTTAATCCGGTTCTTGTATCAAAATAATGTTTTAGGGTTAAATTACATTCATCAAAGGTACTTTTGCTGTTATTCTACATATGTTTTGTGTTTGTGAACCTTTTTAGAACATAATATTCATACCTTTGTTGTATGTACACAGTTTAAGTTATGGCTGAAGATGACCTTTTCCACGATATGCTTATGGAGGTTGAAGAATACCCCGAAGAAAGCAATAGAAGTGATGAGGTCCTTGAGGTGGATGACAACGCATTAGACTACTATGATTATCATGATTTGAAAAGACTCAGAAGTGTTCGTAGAGCACCATTCAATAGATTCCTCCACCACCTTGTCATGAAAGAAGTTGGAATTCAAGTACTGAAATGGAAGTATGTGACCCAGGAGGCAAAGGATATGATGTGGACTGAGATACAGGTAAGCAAATACTGATTCCTACAACTATCTTTATTCATCATCATTTTTATTTATCAATTCTGTCCTGTTGATAACTAACATGCCATTTAATATTGCCCTAGAAATATTATGGCATCGACGAGTGCCAAAGGGGAGAAACGATGAATTGTCTTGGGGTAATACTGCAAGAATTCCGAAGGGAATTGTATAACAAGTACATAGCTCCACATAGCAAAAATCTGGAGCGGATGGTTCCCAGAAACCACAACATACAATATTGGGACAGTTTCGTGGCATATAAGCTTTCAGAATTCAAGGTTAGATTTTTTTGTTTATCGTTTTTTTTTTTTAATGTTTTTGCGATACATCCTTGCGTGTCTATTTCATCATTAAATCAAACTCAAAGGAGCTAGTGGCAAGAAAAACTTCCCACCAATTTTGATTATTGAGACACCAATAATTTTGATTCAAGTTCTTATTGCTAAAGACAAAATATATTTTGATTTTTTTTTTGGGCAACAGACTCAGGCTCTTCACAAAAGAGCAAGAAACGTGAATAACATCAATAGGCTCCCCTCGGAAATCACTAGTAGAATCATGTATTCCCTACCAACAACAGAAAGTGTTCTCGACTGCAAATCTGTGTGCAAGGAATGGCAGTTAGCGCTTGCTAAATGCAGATTGGGTCTCTTATTTGCGGTCTCTACTGTACCTCACCATATGCAGGTATATGTAATGCCAAAACAAGTGAACCATACCCAAACCAGTAGCATTGCCGCAGGATCTTTACAGGACATCACACAGAAATACCTGCCCAACTCTAATTGGCTCATGCAATGGGCTGGTATGCTTTGGGATACCACACACCGGTATACACGATCCAGTTTATATTATGAACCCATTAATGGGTCAGCACCTCCACCTCCCCAAACTTAAACTTGTAGGTCTTTTTCATTATTCTTGTCGGGCAGGATTCGGGTACTGTGAGTTCACCGGTCAATATAAAGTCGTGAGAACCATCGGCAATGGGAATTTCCAAGTGTACACTCTTGGCGATGGTCTGGGTTGGAGGAACATAGACTTTAAGTACAGACTAGAGGAATCTTCTGGTATATTTGCACATGGGCGTATATTTTGGCTCGATAACACAAGGAAAGTACGTATTGTGTCTTTCGATTTGCATACTGAGAAATTTGAAATAGTATCTCCACCCCCACTCAAGATCCTTAACAAGGTGCATCCCATTGTCGGGCTTGTCCAAATTGGACTGTCTGTATGTCTATACCATATGAGTGAGCATGAAGGCAACGTCACTCTGTGTTTGTGGTCACCCATTCTCGAGAGAAGAAACTGTTTGAGAGCAAATACCAGATGGAGGGGAAATAATTGGGCGAAACAGTGCAGTATTGAATTGGGAAGGAAGGAATCGGACATGTTATGTTATGAACCTATTGCACTTGGTAAGAACAACGTCCTGTTGTGGCGAATTTCATCGTTGAGCAAACGTCTTTGTCTTTATGATTTGGAAACAAAAAGTAACCCGGTTATCTGGAAGTCTAGACGTGAAGATACAGTTGATCCATACCTTCACATAGTTCCTCACATGGCGCTGAATGTATCATTGGAAGGCCTTGGAGCAAAACCTGACACCTGTTGTGATGATATGCATCTAACAACGAGCTTTCATGTGCATGAAGTTTGGAGTCTTTAAATGATGCGGAAGTACTTATATACCCAATGGGAAACTTGTTATTCAGTCATTAACTTGTGGCCCAAACTAGGTTCATTGGGAAAACATATATGTAATACTTTCTCTAAGTGTTGCTTTTAATTATTGTCAGTTATCTTTTGTTAGTCGAGATGATAACCAGGTAGATGGCATCTCTAAGTTTTTAGGAGGTCTAAGTGTTTCTGTATGGGTATAAAATCTGCATAGGTGCTCCATGTTCTACAGCCCTCAGATCTCATACTCATACACACAGTTATTTAAACATGATTCACGGTACGAAGACCTTAAGAACGATACCGAAGATATGTAAAAAGACATTAATCAAAGAACTAAACGTATAAAGATTGTATTTCATTGTTCCTATTACATGGATATGATCCTAAGGAGCTAGAGGAGATACAGACCTAATCCCTCTCTCGCCACTTAGGTAACACCCAAAAATTCCAACCCTTACAATGTTCTCCAAGCTCGCCTTATATAGGCCGAGCTACAGCTAATAAGACAAGGGACTCAATCGTGGTGGTGTCAGTCCTTGTCGAGTAAGGCGGTTCCTTCAGTGGTTCTCCGAAGATGGTTCTGGGGCTTCGGTCCTTCGCGGCAGGGCACGAATCTCTTTCATCTGTTTCTTCACTCGGCGTCTTCGGGCTTGTCTTTCTTGGGTTTGGTCCGAAGCTTCGCTACTTCTTACTTTGGTGTGGTTTTGCCTCTTGGATCTCTGACACGTGTCCCGAGGGGTTTTACCCTCCACAGTTTGCCTCTTTTCTTGTCCAAAGATCGAGGAGGTTCGGAGAAGAAAAACCCTTGGCGCCTCGTCTTCTTCGACACGTGTCCCTCTTTCAGTTTCTTTAACTGACACACGTAACCTTAAGTGTTTTTCGAAACCCTCGCCTTTCTTTCACCGGCTACTTACTGCACTGGTTCCATCCTTTTCTTATTTAAATTCGTTTTCTCTTGCCTTTTCTTCCCTCTTTCTTCCTCCCCTTTTTTCATCGCTTTCCGAGACGCCTGACTGTTGGAACTTTTCTCTACTGTATTCTCTCTTTGGTCATGGTAAGCTTTTGAGGTTTGTCCCCCGCCACTTTGTTTGGTCTTTGTTTGCTATTTCTTTTAACTTTTCCTTTATTTCAGGCTCCTGAAAGTACTTCTTCCGGTAAGGTGTTGCCTCATAAAATGGTGGATCCTCAGAAAATTAGTTGGGAAGAGAGGGCGCGCATTTATGGGTTTAACCAAACTCTTTTTCCTTGTCGAAGCTTGGGTAGGGAAATTCTGTCTCCTGAACTGCTTTCTGCTCAAAAGTGTAGCAATAGAAGGTTGATCGTTTCCGGCGAACAACTCGGTGCCGGTCTTCCTATTCCGTTATATAATCCGTCAAATCCTCTTTTTTATGAGATTTATTCCAAGATCACCCCTCCTCGTGGTTTTATGCAATTGAATGGAAATTCTATTCGGGTTATCAGCGAATGGGTTGCTCGCTCGGAGGGCAAGTCGCATTACTATAAGGAACTTCCCGAGGAGCTTAAACGTTCTCCAGATTTCTGGACTGCCAAGAATTTTTTCAAGTACTACAAGGTGGAAAAAACTTTGCTCAAGGAGAAAGCTCCCTGGAGTGTGAGCTTAGGTAAAGTGGCCGACTCTTCTCATGCTCTAGGTGATGTGGACCTTGCTAATTGTAAGAGAAATACGCTTCTTCGCCACTCTAGCGACGAGGTGTGGTTTTCGAAACCCGTGCTCATCGAAGGTCCCGTCCTCTATGGTTACGAAGATGAGGAGGGGAGAGTCGAGCGTACGAAGTTTGAGGATGGGCATGATTTTCCTGTTGCTGATTTCTACAGAATTCACTTCTCCGAAGCGGAGCGTAAGAAATCTCAGGAAAAGATTGCTCTTGGCAAGATGAGGGTAAGATGAAGTTGATTTTTCGTATCATTTTTTGAATCATTTCGCTCATGTGTCTTCTTGTTTTTTCAGAAAATGGAGCAAGGGAAGTTGAAGAACCGAGAGGCTTCAGAGCATAGTGATGATTCGAATAAGAAGAGGAAAAGATCTTCGGGGTCAGCTTCTGCTGGGAAGGGGGAATTGGTCAGGTGATAAACACTTCCTGCCTCAGCTACGCAATAGGTATGGATATCTGCCTCTGTTTAGAGCCTGACAAATTGACTTCTTTTCAGCAGAACGAGGTGCTGTCAGTTGACGATGGTGCTGCGAAGTTTTCTTTGTGTGACCCGAATCGAAAGAGGAGCACTACTGTGGTTCCGAAGAAGAGAGGTGTGAAAGCCGCCATCCCTGATGTATTACCAAAGGGGCCTTGTACAAGAGTTGTTAACAAAGGCTTAACTGATTTGTCTACTGTGACTGTGGAAGAGGTGGATGATGAAGAGACCGAAGATGAGAGGCCTCAGATTTTTAAGAGATAAAGAAGGGGTCCCGTGAATGAGCGCCTTCTTCGTGGGTCAGCTGCAATGCCGGCTTCCCGAATTGTAGTACCCTCGCAGGGACCTTCCTCTTCTTCTTTTTCTGGTGATAATGCCTCCAATCCTGGCCAGCCCGATGTGGACTTGAATGAATATGGTTCCAATGATCTTCTTATTGGTTCTTCTCTGGATTTACCGGCATCGGTTGCTGCAGGTGCTCCTTCGGTCCCTAATATCTTTGTTCAGAGGCCGTGCTTAGATGTCGAGGCCCGAAATTTCTTAGAGCAGAGCTCTCTTCCTGGTCTGTATGTCGATGATTTAGCCAATCATCTGAAGGCGCATGCGAGAGATCCTGAAAATCATCATTTAGATCCTTCGGTGTCCGAATTTCTTTCTCAAGTTTTTTCTGGCTCCTGGAATAGGAGTACTCTTGCCTCAGCAATTACTAATCACCAGTCATTCATTGAAGCTGTGAGTTTATTTCTTGGTTGTCTTGCCTTATGTGTTTTTTGTTTGCTGTTTTGGTCTTATATTTGCTTCTTTTCAGCAGAAGCATCATGGAATGTACTTGCTGGATCTGGTTCGTTCCCAAAGTCTTGAGATTGCTCGTCTTGACAAGGATAATCAGCTTTTACGGCAGGAGAAGGGTGGTCTTACAGGGGACGTAAAGGGTTTGAAGGAACGCCTTGAAACTGCTATGTCAGAGCGAGATGGTTACTCCCAAGGTATGGAGATTCAGAGAGGGCGAGCTTCGAAGCTGGATGTGGAGCTACGTCTTTCTCGTGGTGCGTGTGAGGAAAAGGATGTCAAGATTGTAGATTTAGGTAAAGAGGTTTCGCAGCTTAATGATCATATCCGAGGAGAGACTGCACGAAATGCTTTGTTTAGTCGTAAGCATGGTCGATATCTGTTTAGGAATTTGGGTATGCGGCCACCCTATTACCCTAACGGCCTGAAGAATCCTGATGCCTCACTAGAGTCTGATAAAGATCTTATTTCGTCCGAGAATGTTAAGTTAATAGTGGCTCAATTGCAAGCAGCAAAGCTTGAAGAGGATCTCGAAGAAATGGGTAGCGATACTGATGGTGGAACTGGAAGTGAGGAGGATAAATCTATTGATTCGAGGCTGAAGGGGAGTAAAGATTTTGATGCCAAGAAACCGGAGATAGTTGACAGGATCACTGGCGAGAAGCCAAAGGAAAGCGGCGGTAGTGGTGGCGAGAAGCCGAAGGGGGGTAATGATTCTATTGGCGAGGAGCCAAAGGAAAGTGTTTTTGTCGATGCCTCTGATAATGGTTCTAGGATTAATGTAGAAGCTCGGAATCCAGTGGATGAGTTTAATGCCAATAGTGCTCTCGAGGTTTCGCCTTCGCTTGTGAAGAATGACAGCGAGCCTTTGGTTCCTCCCCAAAATAATTCCCAGGGTACTTTTAGGTCTGATGATGCTGTGTAAAAGGATATGTAAAATAGGGAGTGTGTTCCTCCTGTCACCTTTTTGATTTTCTTGCCTCTGTGCTTGTATATTGAATATCAGACTTGTGCATTTGTTGCCTCTTTTGCTCTTGATGCTATACTGTTCTTTGCTCTTGTTGTATTTACTTTGCTTTTTATTTATTTTTATCGGGAGATTACTTATTGTCGATGGCTCTTATAGCTTCTCGAGGTGCAACTTCGGGGCTTACTTCGATGTAGGAGATAGTGAACCAAGCTAGTGGGGGCTTACGGATCACCCTTCCCAAAGGCTTTGAGTTACTCGCACTGGTTTCAAGCAAACACTGGATATTGAGAGCATAGGCATCCGCTTCGCCTTGGTACATTAGGTAGGTACCGAAGATATTTGCTTATCTTCCTAGAGGGCATGGTGGCGCCCTGGTAACCTATTTTTATCCTAAGTAAATGTAGGGTCCTATAATGGATGCCCATTTTTCAATAATAAAGTAACACAATGGGGGAGTGCCGGTCAAGGCTGGAGCTTAGACATGGCACTTTTCTCTTATCGCAGCCTAAAGTTCGACCTGTCTATATCTTTGATATCCCCCCCTTTAGGCTTAGTTTTTTTTTAGAGGGGTCCCTCGGCTGCGTACTTCGTTTCTTGTTTTGAGAGAGAAGAAGCTGCCTCGGGGTTCCACCCACCGCTATAGGTAGATGTTAGTCCCATTTATTATCCCCTCGACGCCTCAGAAAGAGAGGTCCGCATGGTCGTGTGGTAGTGGGCGTGAATGTATCATTAGCTTTTATAGCCTTGATTCAAGGCGCCCACCGCTAACGGGGTGTCTTGTGGGTAGAGGATGTGCCATATAACTCGTAGGGCTCTTACGATTTATATGGTCATCAGCTTTGTGCCTGCTGTTCGAGGTCTTTTTATTTTTTGGCGTTTTTCTGCCTTGGCGTTAAAGCCTTGTTTTTGGCATTTTTTTCCTTGGCGTTACAACCTTTTTATTTTGCGACGAGGCACTAGAGGAGATATGACGTCATGGCCAATTTATTTGTGGCGTTAAATCCTTTGCAATTATGCCTAGTCAGGTGGGATTTTTTACCCGCCCTGGTAGGATCTGGAGTTTGATTTCGGGATGAAGTTGCCTCAAAGGGTGCGATTTATTCAATCTTTCTACGAGTGCTGCTTACATAAAAAGTTGCTTTCATATGCTTCCCCTCCACTGGGTTTTTAACTTCTGGCCTTCGAGGTTGATTAAGCTATACGTGTCATTCCCAAGTTGCTTTTCTATGACGAATGGCCCTGTCCAGAGAGGTTCTTGCTGAATATTCCTGCCTTCGCTAGGCTCGCTCGATTATTCATTCGGAATCTGGAGGCAGTCTGCTACCACGAGGAACTGTTCTCTATTGTCGGGACGTTTGGACCTTTTTGCTATCGTCTGGCCTGATGCTTGTCATTCCTGCTTCTGTTTCAGCTAAGAAATTTGCTATGCTTTCATCTGTGATTCTAGGATCCTTTGCTGAAAGTGTAGTTGTAATCGAGGGTCGTCTCCTGCTTTGTAGTTGCTGGTGTGGTTTGTTTGTTATCTTGTGTTATTTCCAGATGTGTTAATATTTGACCTAGTTTTAGTCTGTGCTTTATTTTGTGGTATGTTTTGCCCTCCTCGATGCTTCGTTGCATGTTTGTTTCTTCTTCGGTTTTATATTTCTTATAGATTATTTTGATTTTGCCAAGTCTTTGTATTATAAATGTTATATGTTGACTTGATTGTCTGAATGGTGATAACGGTTGGTTTCTCCGTCGCGAGAGTTGAATAGTGGCGTGGGGAGTTGTAAAAGGTATGTAACTACTTTATTGGGTAATGTGCGGTTATGGCGTCTTAAAGTATTGGTGTGTTTATCAAGGGAATCCTTAATGCAGTTTTTACTTTTTCCAAATTGTAACGTCTGTAACTTGTTTAGATTTGGCGACTAGGTGGCGCCCTGAATTACTTATAAAAGACTAGATAGTCCCACTGTTTTTTGCAGTGTTTGTTTGTTTGTTTGTTTTTTGTGACCATGCGTCTTTTTAAGAGGAAATGACTGACAGAGGGAAAGCGCCCATGGAGGAAGGAAACAGCAGGATGAGCCCAAGTAACAGGAGAGAACATATTCGAATGATAATGGAAATGGAAACCGATTTCTCAAGTGTTGGGTCTTCTAGAAGGGAAAGTAACCCTGATAAGGTGATTCGTCTTTTTGGTCCTCTCATAAGGAGTGATGAGAGAAGGAGGGATCAGAGAATGAGAGAAGATGACGGTCCTTCCTATGACTGTCGTATGTATGAAACGAGATCGTTTTTTCGTCGTCATAGTGAAGAAATTTTGGTGATGCTAGGAGAGGATCTCGTTTTTTCTGATGATGAGATGAGTGCGAAGGTTGAAGTAAAAAAGGAGGTTGATGATGTCAGTCCGTCTGCCGCCACTTTTATCCCTGTTTCACCGGTCGATGAACCTGTCGTAGATGATCTTATCCCAGAGGTTTTTGTCCCCGAAGAGAATGTTGCTGCCATCCCTATCAATGTGCCAATTATTGATGTGGATCTGCTTGATGGTCTTGATGAAGATCGTGGTACTGTAGCTGGACGGCTTCGTGGTAGACGTAGGAATGGGAGAAATTGATGTATTTTTTCTTGTTTCCACCTTGTTTTTCTATAGAGTAGCTATTATGTTTATTAGAATTTTTACTTTGTTTGTTATTTTCTTTAGCTATCATTTTTATGGTATTAATGTGTATCTTCGTTAACATCTCCATTGGTGCCGAGTCTATCTTTGCTAGATGTATATTTTATGAACTCTACTGCTGATATCCGAGTGCTCACGCCGAAGGATTTATTCTTTAAGTGATACTATCCGAAGCGCATGTTTGTTGTTTGAAATACATTTGTTTTTTCCCAAAGAATTTTTTCTACCCCTTGCTGATCTGTACAGGTAATTTATTTTATTTTTTTTTAAACGTGGACGCCGAAGTTGTTTTACGGCTTCGTGGGGTGTTTCCGATTTTTATGGTACGTCGTTTGTTCGTATGGATGATCTTCTTTGAATCCATAAATATCATTATTCAAGGGCACCAGCGAGACACTCGGGAGAGTACCTTTCTGTAAGCCCTCTCGTAGATGATGTTTACTTTTTCTTTGGGTTATCCGTATTTTAGTTTTATTATTTTTATTTGTTTCTGTTGGACCAACGAGGGTGAGGTTCGGACCTTCTTCGGGAAGTCTGCTTGTAAAAATATGTCTCTCGCTGGCTGGAGGCATCGCCTAAAGTTCATCGGACCTTCTTCGAGAGTGGTTCGGGCCTTCTTAGGATCCAAATATGTTTCTTCTTGGTGACGGTCCCTATTCCGCGTACCAGTTCTTTTTGGCTTGATTGGTATCTCTGAAGTGCAGCGATCTGTTTAGCGGTTGTATTTGGGTGATTCTTCTTTTGACGTCTTTTTCCTGCGTTTCTACAAAATGTAGCAAATAAATGAGGTCCATGACTATATTCCATTGGTCTTGTTTATGTAAGATTTGTAAGATCCTAAAAATAGTATTTTAAGCTGTTCTTGGCTGCTTCTTTGAGATGGCGTCTCTTTTTTCTATGATAACAATATACATATTATTAAGGACAATTTATATATGCCGAATGTAAGTTTTTCTGTATCAGGATTGAGAATTCGATGTTGGATTTCGACCTTGTACTTTTTATGAAAATCAATTACCATACTTGAAATAGATTTCGTCATGTCAGGGTTTGAAACCCCTAGACGATGACCTGACCATCTGATGATTTGCTCATAAAAACCCTTGAACATGCTAAAGCCTTTAAGGATCTTTAGACGTTTAAGGTATTGGAGCGTTTTTTAAAGAACAAGCTTTGAAGATCTTTGAAAAAATGAGAAAATCTATAAAAAAAATTGAAAACCCGAAAAATCACAGGCAAACCCTAAGTTGTTTTAATCAGTCCCTGTTTCTAGCGCCAAACTGTATGGGTATAAAATCTGCATAGGTGCTCCATGTTCTACAGCCCTAAGATCTCATACTCATACACACAGTTATTTAAACATGATTCACGGTACGAAGACCTTAAGAACGATACCGAAGATATGTAAAAAGACATTAATCAAAGAACTAAACGTATAAAGATTGTATTTCAGTGTTGCTATTACATGGATATGATCCTAAGGAGCTAGAGGAGATACATACCCAATCCCTCTCTCTCCACTTAGGTAACACCCAAAATTTCCAACCCTTACAATGTTCTCCAAGCTCTCCTTATATAGGCCGAGCTACAGCTAATAAGACAAGGGACTCAATCGTGGTGGTGTCAGTCCTTGTCGAGTAAGGCGGTTCCTTCGGTGGTTCTCCGAAGATGGTTCTGGGGCTTCGGTCCTTCGCGGCAGGGCCCGAATCCCTTTCATCTGTTTCTTCACTCGGCGTCTTCGGGCTTGTCTTTCTTGGGTTTGGTCCGAAGCTTCGCTACTTCTTCCTTTGGTGTGGTTTTGCCTCTTGGATCTCTGACACGTGTCCCGAGGGGTTTTACCCTCCACAGTTTCCTATATTGCTCTTATAATTTTCCTTCCTTAGTAAGTAATGTGTTAGCAAAAGATCAAAACTTGGTAGATGTTTAATCATCAATGAATTTGTTCTGCTTATCAAAAAAATTGATACACCCATTCAGAGTTGTATTGCTTCATCCTGCGCAATATTAGGGAAGTGTATATCTGGGCGAGTATCATCTGTGCCACAAATTGTATGTGCCAAATGTGTCAACCCAATAGGGTTGCGACACATGTCAAGTTTTGTTATAACCAAAATTCAAGCTTCAATTTCCCTTTCTGTTCTATGTTAATTTGGTAATGTAAACAAATATAATATTTCCTAAGATTTTTTAGGAGAAATAATTAGTAAATCTTTATCATTTTTTTGGTTTATTATAAATCAATTTCTCATAAATAAATTCTAAATTCATCTTCTTTCCTAGTTTTTGGACTAGCACAACCAAAGACACCCTAAAACTAGCAAATAAGATGAATATAAATTTTATTTGTGAGAAATTGATTTAGGAAATGTTATCTATAGTATTTTGGGGAAAAAAATCCTAAAGTTTAATGGAGATAACCACCAAATATTCTCTCTAAGTTATTTAGGGACACTAACCATTGTTGGTTACACGAGATCCAGAAACTTTCTCTTAATAATTCGAAAATCAAAACCCCCCAAAATTTCAACCAAAAACATCTTTTTGGCGGGTTGAAACTTAAACGAAACTCTCAGAGCGGAATAATTCCCGCCTGTTGTTTTTGCTCCTTTTTAAAGTTCAGTTTTACTTTAAAACTCGATTTATCTTTTCTGAAACCTTAACTCTACTCCTAACTCATCTTCTTCACAGTGGTTCATCCCTTATCTCAGGCTGGTTCTTATACTGGTATTATTTCTTTAACCCATTCTCGATTCAATATGAGTGATGTTTTATATCATGTTGTATTATTAATGTTGTTGATTTTAATATATTTTAAGGGAAATAATCTGTATTTTTTTTTTAAAACTAATAACTGATAATCATATATAGGCTGTTTCAATCCGGTTCTTGTATCAAAATAATGTTTTAGGGTTAAGTTATATGAATCAATGGTACTTTTGTTAATATGTTTAGATACTGTTTTTTCAATATATGCTCAAATTCTACCCATGTTGAGCATGTGGTGCTTTCCCTGTTAGGTTTAGCTATGATTTGGTAGAATCATTCATTTCTTTTTTTACCATGGTTTTTTCTTGATATCAAGCAAAAATGGTTCATTTCATATCATCTAAAATTTGCTTTTTAATTGTTGCATGAGTTTCGACACAAATTGTTTTGTGAACCTTCTTTTAGAACTTAATCCATCCGAGCTCATATTCCTACCTTTGTTGTACGACACAGTGTAAGTTATGGCAGGTGATGACTTTTTGGATGATATTCTTATCGAGCACGAAGAACACCCAGATAACAACAATGAAAGTGATTTTAAAATATACAAAAGGTTTAGAAAGATTCCTCCGCAAGATCCAGGTAACCAACTACGGATTCCTACAACCATCTTTATCATCATTTTTATTCACCATTTTTGTTTTGTGCCTGTCTCTAGTTAACAAGCCATTTAATATTACCCTAGAAATATTTTTGCATCGACAATTGCGTAAAGCGAAAAATGATGATTTGTCTCGGTGTAATACATCAGGACTTCAGAAGCATGAATAGGCTCCCCTCGGAAATCATTACTAAAATCCTGTCTTCCCTACCAACATCAGAAAGTGTTCTCGACTGCAAATCCGTGTGCAAGGAATGGCAGGTAGTGCTTGGGGAAAACAGATTGGGTCTCTTATTTGCAGCCTCCACTACGCCTTACTGTCTACATGTATTTTTAATGCCAAAACAAATCAACCATGAACAAGTCGGTAGCATCGGCCCAGAACCAGTTTTAAGTTTAAGATATCACAGTATAGAAATGAATTGCCCAAATATTATTGGCTCATGCAATGAGATGGTATGCTTTGGGATACCACACAGCAGGGCTCTTAATGATCCAGTTTATTTTATGAATCCATCAACTGGTGAGTACCTCCACCTACCCAAACACCCAAATCCTTCTCCACATTTTCATGAAATGAAGGCAGGATTCGGGTATTGTCAGTCTACTGGTGAATATAAAGTTGTGAGAACCTATGGGAAAGTCATCCAAGTGTACACTCTTGGCGATGGTAGGGGTTGGAGGAACAAAGACGACTTTCAGTACAGACTACGTGAATCGTCTGATATATTTGCACATGGACGTATATTTTGGCTCGATACAATCAATCAAAATATTGTATCTTTCGAATTGCATACTGAGAAATTTGAAATAGAATCACCACCACCACTCAAGATCTTTAAGAAGGGAAAACCCATTCACGGGCTGGGGTTAGCCCAAATTGGACTGTCTCTATGTTTGTACTATACGAGCCAGCATAGAGGCGACATAACTCTGCGTTTGTGGTTGCTCGAGAAAAGAAACTGTTTTAGAGCACATACCAGATGCAGCGGAAGGAAATGGGTGAAACAGTGCAGCATTGAATTGGGAAAGAAGGAAGAGCAGCTGATACATTATGTGCCTATTGCACTTGGTAAGAACAGCGCGTTGCTGTGGCGAATTACACCGGATTGCAAACGTCTATGCCGTTATGATTTGGTCGCTAAAACTAACCTGGTTATTTGGAAGTATCGACGTGAAGAAGCATTACGTCCATACCTTCGCATTGTACCTCACATGGCGCTGAATGTATCACTGAAAGGCTTTGGAGTAAAACCTGACCCCCGTTGTGAAGATATGCATCCAAGAAAGCACTTGCATGTGCAGGAAATTAACAGTCTTCAAATGATGCAGAAGTACTGATATACCCATTGAGAGTTGTAAATTGCTTCTTGGTGCACATTTTCTTATGTTATTTAATGTTCTTGTTGAAAAGACTGTTTTTTATTTAGAGATACCATGCAAAAAGCTAAAGAAACAATGTTTTATCCAATATGGCTCAAATTTCACAATTTAGCAATATTGCATGGTTTTACTTCGTTGTGTTAGAAAACTCAATGTGGAGGTAGTCCGAATTGTTTAGCGGGTGACGATCACATTTATGAGCCCCACTCATATCAGATTTATCCAGAAATTGTGACCTACTTTTTTCTTACTTTGTATTCATTTCATTTTTTTTTTTTGTAAACCATTACAAAGGATTTTTTTTGTCAACAGACTGCTCTGCACAATAGAGCAAGAGGGATGTATGGGCTCTCCTCGGAAATCACTACTGAAACCCTATCTTCCCTACCAACATCAGGCAGTGTTCTCAACTGCAAGTCCGTGGGCAAGGAATGCAGTAGAGCCATACCTTAAAATAGTACCTCACATGGCGCTGAATGTATCATTGAAAGGTGTTGGAGCAAAACCTGACCCCCGTCATGAAGATATGCATCTAACTACGCACTTGCATGTGCAGAAAATTAATTGTCTTCAAATGATGCACAAGTACTGATAGAACCACTGGGAAACTTGTTATCCAGTCATTAACTAGTGGCACAAATAGTTTTCATTTAGAAAACAGA
This sequence comes from Papaver nudicaule, assembly GCA_023529015.1. Lineage (NCBI taxonomy): Eukaryota > Viridiplantae > Streptophyta > Magnoliopsida > Ranunculales > Papaveraceae > Papaver > Papaver nudicaule. The sequence continues at coordinate 15,587 of JAJJMA010036908.1, forward strand.
TATGTAATAAAAAAGATAGTATCTCTAAGTACTGGTTTATATTATTGTCAGTTTTCTTTTGTTATT